>JAOEHT020155907.1:0-11870 GCA_025448195.2 Parazoanthus atlanticus
ATGGATGGATGGATGGATGGATGGATGGATGGATGGATGGATGGATGGATGGATGGATGGATGGATGGATAGATAGAGGGATCCCAGGGACTTCTTATACAACTCTTCACTAACGGGGGCCTTGTTACGGTGAGTAAAAATATCTACAGTAAACAATAATACTAAAGTACTAAATAATGATAATATCAACTAAAATCTAGGACAAACACAGAATACATCAACTATTGTTCTAAGTCCTTGGCAAAACTGAGTAATTTAGAAGTAACGAAAAGCACAAAATTAAGGTAAGCTGGAATATCACAGTTTGTTACATTAAACATTCCTGCATCACCACCTGGGAAAACGCTACTAAACTTATAAAATTTGAGATACAACAGGCACAGTAACTAAGTTGTGTGCCAAAGCAAAAGGATAATCTATTATGCCACAGGTAAATTTGATGCAAACAATAAAAAGCGTGCCATAAATTTAATCCACAGTGACCATACAATTATACCTTAAACTTACCTGGATTGCTGAAACTTTTCATACATATGAATATGGTGTATACCATACTAAAATAAATATTATACAATATACTACTTCGTTGCTCTTGTACCTTTATAGTAACTGGCAGCACTCCATTACCATTGGTAACTTCTAGTATAGAAATATTTAAATTTGGCATTGTTTTCAAAGTAACATAAGACATGCGGTGTATATCAAGACAAGCTGATAGAAACAGTCTCACAAAACACCTACAAATTAACCTCGCACAATGTCTGGTGCATGACAAAAAACACCAAATGTGCTATGTTAAGGTATTAATTGTTAATTTAGTCAGCCTATTGCGGAAAATTTACATCTCCAGCGAAAACACAATAAGCTAACGAGACCAATTGAAACTTGCATCACGCCCATGGATGCTCTTGGATCAACATTTACCATGTCTGCGAGATTTTGAATTTTTGAATATGTTTCCAACCAAGAACAAAATTCAGTTCAGGCTGTGTCACCACAACCTAGCAAAATCCTTGTTTATCCCAACTATTGTTAATAGAGCGAACTGATTGTGAAACTTGGCCAGTTTCTTTGTTATATGTTTGTGTTTTCTTCTCTTTTGTTCGTTGGCCTTGACCGTGCACAGAACACAAAAGGTATTGAAATGCATATTACAACTAACCAGTGGAACAATTGGGCTCACACGTGAAACAAAATAATGTGCACGGTCACGGTTTGTTCAACATAAAACAAAGCAACTTTGTACACTCCTTTGAAGTTTGCTGAGCTTCACAACCAGTCTGTTCTATCAACTATGTCCCAGCTCATCTATAGAATATACATGTACTGCTACTGTAAATTCGAGCTTGGCAATTATTGCAGGTTAAACTTAAAATAGTATTTTTTACCAAAATTTAAATTCGTTTAAGGCTTTAAAAAGCCTTCTTGCTCATAGTATGCTTTCAAAAAAAATGGTTGATTAGCGATTGAATTCAAATTTGAAATTTGAGAGTACAGAAAGAGGCATAACTATCGAATACCCCGCAACCTCGTAATTTATTACTGCGCATTTCTCGTTCTATAAAAATATGTGCGCACTGAATTCAAGAACAATAGTTGGCAGTAGGTGGCGGGGTATTCGATAGTTGCTCCCAGAAAGATACCTAGTGACATTGGAGCTCCGTTGCCATTTGTCTCGTGATACTGGCATTTCTCGAGATTTTTGCTTGTGAGGACTGCGAGACCTGGACCGTCTTCTACGATGATGAGGAGACCTTGAACGGCTTCTGTCATGATGAGGAGACCTTGAACGACTTCTTCTCCTGGCTGATGCCGGTGGTGAATGTCTGTGTCTTCTATCTTGCTTCTCATCCCTGCCTCTCCGTCTGTCCTGTGATCTGTGATCGTGGTGACGGCTACCTACTGGTGAGTTGGAGTCGGATCTGTGTCTTTTAACAGGAGCCGGAGATGATGACCTGTCATCAGTTTGAACAAAAACTTTGAAATATACTTTTAAGGATATTACAGGTAAATATGCTTCTGTGATTACTATAACTCTTTAAGAGAGATTCATAGCATTCACACAAGGCAGGCTCAGAAGAATAATGAATGCATCAACTCATGATCAATTCATTCTGATCCGTTTGGGAAACGATCTATTCGTTTCACCGGAGCCATTTTATGGAATGCGATCCCTTCTGAGATAAAAATGTCACTCGCTGGCCCTTTTCAGTACTTACAAAAACTAAAACATATTGAAATTAACAGCTACTCAAGCTCCGTTTAATATCAGACTCTATCTGCATTATATTAGCTTAAGTACAAATCTTCTCTCGTCATCTATGTAATCCCTCAGAAAACCAAGAGATGTATGTGCAGGGCATCCTCTAGATTAGTCACTACTATTAGGATATCCTGTACTCGTCTGCTTGATCTATTTCTCTGTGTTTCTTAGTTGTTAATTGCTTTATTTCTGCATTTATTTCCATTATTCATTTGTATTGCAAAAATGTCTGCCAGAAACTATGATTGTAATTTTCCTTCTGTAATATTTTGAGTTTGTTGTACTCCATATGACGAGTACAAATAAAATTGAACTTGAATGTGAGAGATAATACGTTTATTGTTAAAACAATCTGTGTGTTAATCGAATTGAAGCATTCAGTACCAACTGTTTAGCAGCTTCACTCAGTTTACGATTTAACCAACTCGATTGCACAACAATTAATAGTATTTTAGAAACATTTTACGATGTTGTATTCGATTTTGACAAAGAAGCCCGCTCCATTAAGAAGACTTCAATTTTCTAACTAATTGATTGCAAAATAGAGGGTCTCTCAGGGGTTTTGGGGGAACAAGGGAACACGGTAAATTTGCAATGGGAACACGGGAACAAAGTAAAAAAATAACAGGGAACAAGAGAACACGAAATATATTGGAAAACAAGGGAACAAAGCCCCTTTCCGAGAAAGGATACAAATACTTAGATGGCCGAATATACTGTAAATTTTAAAAAGAAGCGCGTAATAGATCATTTTCTGGTTTCTCTGGCGAGTTTTGTGCTCCACATGTATTGACTTTGGTAGACTGGGTACGAGGTTGAACACAGACAGTTAGTCCTGTCAGTCACTGGTTGAACATTAAACTCGTCACGTGCAGCGGAGGCGTCCAGGCCAGTCGGGCCGGGTTTGACAAATATAGTATGTGCAGCCGGCGAGCAAATTAAAAGCGAAGATGGATGTCATGGATCTGGAACAAGATAAACACGTTGACAGTATATTGCTGGCGAAGTGACTGCAGCAATTCACCATAATGGCATAGAGAAACCTGCAATGAGTCACAGTCTCACACTATCTAGCAAATGTAACGGTTGAAGTCCACTCCCTAGATTGCTTTGCATAACGGTGTGCTTTACATTGCAGAGTCTAGAAAGAGTTCTAGTAGCATTGTGTTCAAAGACCTTACTGGTCAAACTGATGTTGATCCCAACAAGTTAACAGTTCCACAGTTACGGAAGAAACTAAAGGAGACAGGTGCTTGGATTGACAGCGACAAGAGAAAAGACAAGAAAACATTGACAGACAAGTTGCAAAGAATCCTCAAAGAGAGATCGTCAAGAAGGGGCTCACCTTGTTCTAACAAGCTTCAATTGGAGATCGATATTCAAAACCCTCTAGCTTTAATCTTTGACTAAGGTGGTCATTTGTTTGCAACTACAAGACAAGGAACAGTGTTCAAAATCAAAGTGGAATCTGATCTTGTGAGCTTGAAAGGAGTGGTTATTGCTCAAATTTTAATAGACTGTGATCTCTACGGAATGGCTATTCTCAATGATGTGCTGTATATTGCGTCCCACGACACTGATGGGGGAGCCTTTACTGTTAATGTTCAAGACATTTGACAATTGAGGTTTTAGAAAATGGAGCAGCTGAGTGCTCGAAGGCACATATCCTAACAGTTTTGAAAACAAAATTCTCTTTAGCGAAGTTGGGGATCATTCCTTGAAGGTGTGAAATCCTGTGACCTGCGAATGCAGCCCTCATTCTGCAAATGGCAAGGTAACAAGGGATGGCAAGAGAGCTCAATTTGTTCAGCCAGCAGGTGTATATTTAGAACAAAAAACAGCCTTTGTGGCAGACCGTTCTACGGGCTGCTTGAGAAAGACGAGTGAAGTGCCTCCTCTAGTCAGATATGTCAGCAGCCTTCAGGAGTTTGCAGTCACATTTGTTGTTCTTCTGGTTTCGTCTCTCACTGCGTCGTTCGATACACATGTCGGAAAAAATGGTTTATGTCCTGAGCGGGACTCGAACCCACGTCTCCTAGATTACTAGTCAGGCATGCTAACCACTACACCCTCAGGATCACCATGCTGGCAACACAGCGATATCTTTTGGTGGGCAGTTAGCCGTGGGGATTCCCGGGACCCATCCAGTGTGTATCACATCTCCCTAGCCCCTCTTTTTGAGCTGGACACCAAGAAAGTGCAGCAGATATGAGGCCAAGACGTGCAAGAACGAGGCCACATGCTGACGATCTTGTATATTATGATGAGTAAAAAGGCGAGGCGAGGTATCTTGGTCATTTGTGATACTTTATTCGTTGGAACGAATAAGGAATGTGATGCCGTTGATTAGTTTTTATTTTTTGTTATGCAGTACTTTCACAAAGTCAAGAGTGTTACATAAAAATATTGCTCAAAGGACAGTATTGTATTTCTCAAATCAGCAGCATAACTTTAGGCCTATGATGGTATTTTTTCGTTCGATTTGGTCGAACAGAACGTATATATTAGAATAACGAATGACATTTAGGATAAATTTTATGAATTAGGGAACAAAATCAAAGTTTTGATGGGGAACAAAGGAACATGCTGAAACTGTGGATGGGAACAAGGCGAAAATTCTGAAGGGAACACGGGAACACAGAACACACAGGACAGGAACTTTTTATTAATACGCCACAAATCACGCGTGCTGCTAGTTTTCAGATTATATTCTGGAGATAACGTTTCTGACAAATTACTTATCGAACTTATGGTATCGCCTCGAATATTATTTCCTAGATTGCTTCAAAAACGCATTCTGTTCCCTTCCACCAAGGGATGTAGTCTCAGATGGCATTTACTCACACGGCTCAGAAGTGCGACCGTTAAATATTAACACAACAAGTGTTCTCGGATTCTTAATGATCATTTACGGTTAGCTATCGTTATTTAAGGTTCTGGTTAACATCAGCGTTTGGGTTCAGGTTGCTTTCTTTATTTGAAAAAAAGCAAAAGGCAGGAATCTCACACATATATACAGTAAAATTTGATTGGTACTGAATCGTTTGGCTGGCGGGGAGGCAGAAAGCAGATCAAATATTCAAAACAGAAGAATTCTGCTGAATGAAACCAATCCCCGAAATCAACTCATGATTCCAACATATGAAAAATACCAATGAGATGGTAACAAATATAGTGAATAGTAAAGGAAGCAGAGACACTTTCTCGTGGCTTGGTACTTCATCTTCAACTAAATTAACTTTTTCCTCGACAACAATAAATAGGCATGAAAAAGAATTAACGACTTTAGTAAAATAACTACGTTTCCTACAAAACTGTAACAAGACTATTAGAGAAGAAATTTCCTTGCCAAAGTTTGACAACTCTGTATTATATCAAACCTACCGAAAGCCTTACAACGTCTTCAGTTTTCACATAGATGTCCCTAACTGATTTGAGCGGTATAGAACAGTTCCTTTCACTGAATGAAGACACGTTTTTCTGGATATGTCTGTTAAGGTCCCCTAGTCTTTCGAATTCTTCATCACAGTGGTCACAAGAAAAACTCTCTATCTTATGGCGCAATTTTTTGTGTTTCACCACAGAGCTAGATTTGCTGAAGCATTTCAGGCATACACTGCAGCTGTAAAGTTTCTTTCCAGTATGTGCTCTTAAATGGTTGGTCAAAAGACTGGAATGGCTGAATGACTTGTCACATTGGTCGCAGCGGTAAGGTTTCAAGCCAGTATGAGTGATTTTGTGAATGATCAGGCTACTAGACCGAGTATATGACTTGTCACATTGATCGCAGTGGTAAGGCTTCATTCCTGTGTGTGTCCTTTTGTGTCTGTTCAAGTCACACGACTGAGCGAACGACTTGTTACACTGGTTGCAGTGGTAAGGCTTCATTCCTGTATGTGTCCTTTTGTGTGTGATCAAGGAAATAGACCGAGTGAATGACTTGCCACATTGGTTGCAGTGGTAAGGCTTCATTCCTGTGTGTGTCCTTTTGTGTCTGATCAAGTTACTTGACTGAGCGAATGACTTGTCACATTGACCGCAGTGGTAAGGTTTCATTCCTGTGTGTGTCCTTTTGTGTATGATCAAGTTACTAGATACTGTGAATGACTTGTCACATTGATCGCAGTGGTAAGGCTTTATTCCTGTGTGTGTTCTTTTGTGTATGATCAAGTGAGCAGACCGAGCGAATGACTTGTCACACTGGTCGCAGTGGTAAGGTTTTATTCCTGTATGTGTCCTTTTGTGTCTGATCAAGTGAGTAGACCGAGCGAATGACTTGTCACATTGGTCGCAGTGGTAAGGCTTCATTCCTGTGTGTGTCCTTTTGTGTATGATCAAGCTACTAGACCGAGTGAACGATTTGTCACACTGCTCGCAGTGGTAAGGCTTCATTCCTGTATGTGTCCTTTTGTGTCTGATCAAGGCGCTTGACTGAGCGAACGACTTGTTACACTGGTTGCAGTGGTAAGGCTTCATTCCTGTATGTGTCCTTTTGTGTATGATCAAGGCACTTGACTGAGCATATGACTTGTTACACTGGTTGCAGTGGCAAGGCTTCATTCCTGTGTGTGTCCTTTTGTGTGTGATCAAGTTACTAGAGCTAGCGAATGACTTGTGACACTGGTTGCAGTGGTAAGGCTTCACTCCTGTGTGTGTCCTTTTGTGTATGATCAAGTGACCAGATTGAGCGAATGATTTGTCACACTGCTCGCAGTGGTAAGGCTTCACTCTTGTGTGTGTCCTTTTGTGTGTGATCAAGTGACGAGATTGAGCGAATGACTTGTTAAACTGGTTGCAGTGGCAAGGCTTCATTCCTGTATGTGTCCTTTCGTGTTTGATCAAGGAACCAGACTGAATGAATACTCTGGTCGCAGTGGTACGTAAGGCTATATTCCCGTGCGTTTGTCCTTTTCTGTGCAATCAAAGTCCTAGAAAAGCTGAATGACTTCTCACATTGGTCGCTGTTCTTCTAACTGATCAAGGTGCTTGGCACACTGGAGGACTTGCTTCGCATGTTACAGGTGTAATGTTTCTCTCCCAATATTTTCTGATGTAAACTTTCAATGCAGAAAAGTGAGATAATGACTTCTCACTGATGGAATGGTCAAACCGGTTAAAATTCCTCGTCTTATTGACGATTCTTAGACGTTTTCCCTACGCGACTTCAGCTGTGTTTTCTTAGTGTATTAGGACTTGCTTGATTATCGAACGGTGAAAGAACAGTAACCCGAGCTGAAAATAAGAAAGTGAAATGTTAATCTTCCATTGCATTGGCTGGTTGTTATTGTTATTGCTAGGTTGTTCGTCAAACTTTTAATATGAAATACTTATTAAACTACGACGGGCCGCGCGGGTGAAAATGATGCTCAGCTTGACTAAAATTCAAACAGCATAATAAACGCCGAACAGCCAATCCGGGCTGCTAGGCGAACAGCCAATCTTCTCCGCGAGGGTTACAAGGGAACTACAAACTGATAAACAACGTTTCACATCGCCCCCGCTTTACCCTTTTCAACTTTTACTCTAGTTTCTTAGACTCAGATTTATCAGCGCTTTGTGTATGAAATCCGCTTTTCTAAAATTCTATCATTTTTTCTTATTGTAAATGCCGTTACTCTTTATTGCTATTATTGTAGTTGCTGTCCTTATCATAAGTAGGAGGCTACAGAGTAAATGGGCCTGATGCCCAAAGTGGATTATAGTCTTGGTAGTCAAGGATCAATTCAAGATGGCGGAAAGTTTTTTCCAAAAGTGGGAGATTTCAATGTCAAGTTGGAATGTTTTTGTATATTAAATGGCCTTCACATGCATCATTAAGAAGTAGAAGAAGAAGAACAACAACAACAACGACAACTAATAATATCAATAATCCGTCTGCATTTAAAACTTCCCAATCCTGTTACAAAATTTCTAAAAATGATTTTTAAAATAACAAGTGAAAATTTTAAGTATGACATACATAATAGTAAAATACTTCACTCTCTTCTTAGCCTAATTTATTACTAGTGATTTCTATGAAAATCAAGTAGCAATAGCTTTTTCAAAAATATATCATAATAGTTCTAAAATCAGTCCGAACATGCCCTCTGACCCAAATGATTGCGGGTTCAACATACGGGAACGTATGTAGTCAATGGGCCAATACAGAGTCAATGGGCCTGATTGGGGGGGATATAACAAATACGTTGCTGGATTATGTTACATTACAAATCAAGTTTCTCTCAGGATCATTGCTGTCCTTATCATAAGTAGGAAGCTACTGAATCAATGGGCCTGATGCCCAAAATGGACTCTAGTCTTGGTAGTCAAGGTTCAATTTAAGATGGCAGAAACTTTCTCTCCAAAATTGGAGATTTCAATGTCAAGTTGGAGTGTTATCAAAGGGAGCTTTTTATAGAAAATATATGGCCTTCACATGCAAGAAGAAAAGAAAGAAGCACAACAACAACAACAACAATATTAATAAAAAAAAATCCCTCTGCCTTTAAGAAGTCTCATTGGAAATTTTACATACCGGTATATAAAATACATAATACAATCCAATGTTTTAGACCCTTCCCAGCCTAAAATATTTCCAGCAACTTCTATGAAAATCAAACAGCAATAGCTTTTTTAAAAATTACTTATAATAATATTGAAATGAGACTGAAACTGGCCTCAAATCTAAAGTTTCTTTAAGGTTAAACAAATCAGGGAATGTTTCATTTAGTGCCATTTCAATGTGCTTCTTGCAGGGAATCGATTATTTTGTTGACGTTTTTCTTTAAATTTAGCACATTTTAAGGCATTTCAGCTGCAAGAAGGAGATTTAGACCACATAATCAAGTGAGATGAAAAGTTATGTTCACTCTGATTAAAAAAAAAACGACATCAGACTTTGTATTTTCTGTTATTCACTTCATAGTTACAGGAACACCAGAGAGATAGGGGGCTTGGAAAGGGCTTTAGCACCCCCTTTTGCAAACCATAATGAGAGAAAAAGTCTCTTCAGACTCCCCCCCCCCTCCCCCAATAAAAAAATTGCTTCTGCATCCCTGAGTTAGTCCATTATACAGTGCTAAAGGTGGTTTCCAACAGAGAACCGAATTTTTTTCCTCCAGCTGCAAGTCTGGAGCAGACAACTCTCTCAAAGCAGTGAGTCTGGTAGCACTTACATGTACAAGCTCTTGGTTCCCATATTGCTTGAATTAATGTACATGCCCCCACTCTATATTAAATTTCAAAAATTGGAAGGGGGGATGATTTGCAGGTCATACCATAATATTTCTTGTTCAATATGTCTGCAGTGGTTCAAACAGTACAGTAGACTCAAGCTACATTGTAAGCATTGCATAATATACTGGTATTTGCACTAGATGTGGATTCATGTTCTTATCTGACCAGATTGTGGATTGGCTTGGTATTTTGACACAGTACAGCTTTGGAGGATATCAGGTATCAGTTAAGTGTGATGGGTCTGAGTCTGCAAGCTTCAATTGTACCAAAATTGGCTATTTAGATACATAAATGCAAACAAGGGGATGAAAAATGTTCTACTGTAGTACCTAGGAAGGAATGCAAGAACTCTGTATATTTAATCTTCTCTGTAACAACAAAGTTTTAAGGTGAGGAATTTGTTCATTTTGAGAAACTTTTGTTTGGGATGACTGGTATGTGGGGACCCCATGAAAGAAGGGGCAATATTTACATGTGACATACAGTATGCTGACGTCAACACATGTGAAGTTGGGAATTTGGGAAACCACAAAGTGGAGCTGTGTTGACATCAAGCTATGTCACATGGAAAACCTTTTCAGATATCTTTTATAAAATATTCAAATTAACCTTAAGGTGTATAATAATACATGGTACTTGTCTAAAATTCAAATCTGTATTCCATAGCCTCATGTCACATGGTTTTTTAACCAATCCAAGTGTGTAGTGGAATTATGTTATATAATACATAAACATATATGACATATATTAGTAGAAAGTTAATGTGGTCTATTGAAAATCTGCTAAATAAATCTGATTGGTTCTCGATCTTTGTATAACAAATGACAGACAAAGACGGCTGCACAATTGTTGCTCAACATTTGGCACAAGAAGTTGTTATTTTCCTACCTTCTTGCCAAACTGTAAGCATTGGCTCAACAAATACACATTACTGATATGAATTTACAATTTTATGACAACATTAGACAAGATGAGCAATAGATAATGAAGTAAGCATTTAAAACCTGTAATTTCCCATAGGACATGTAGAAGTGTGAAGTTACAACACATTTCAATTTAAGTTGCTGCTGGAGTCCAGAATCAAGCAGAAAATAGACACATATACTTTCCACAAACTGCAGTTAAGTAAAATAATCAAGCTTTTCTAGGAAAACTCTCAAATACCAGAGAGAGATGGTTTGAGACTTTGAGTGGCTTTTTGAACTGTGCTACATCAAATACAGATAAGGAAGTAGAAGTTCTGGTGTCAGAAGCTTTTTGGAATATTTTGGGTTTCAAAGTTTTTTGAATCAAATCATGAGACCGAAGCTTAGAGTGGCTCAACAAATCTGGCGGATTCTTTGCATTTAGCAAAAAATTTCAGCAAGTAACAAGACAAACAGTTGAAAACAGAATAGTAATTACTGAGTGATGGCAGTTAAGTACAAATTATTCTTGGTCTTTCTTTTTTTTTTCTTTCTTAGTCACTCTTGAAAACAACAAAGATTATCATGTTTGGCAATGATTCTTGTTGAGTAGAGATTCTAGAGTCTCATCTCATGTCATTTATATCAAGCATCTTGAGGTAAAAAAAAATTGTTTATAAAAGAAAGGCTGTTCAGGGACCGGTCATTAAATGGAGGGAGCAGAGCTTGTGTAAAATGGGGGAAGGTCATCATTTTTTGTGCAGAGAACATGCATGATTAAATATATGAAGGAAGTACTTAATAGTACAGTAGCCTTTTAGCAACAGAAAACAGAGTAACAGCAGTTACAAATATATTACCGGTTAAGTACATTGTACATGTAGAAGTCCATGCACAGTACCAAAATACTTATAGTATTTAATGGTGTTTTTATAGCCTCATCCTTCCTTATACAGTATTAATTAAAATACTTTTAAAGGCTTTCCTAGTCACCATATTATGCTGTAGACCAACCAAGTCACATGTTTGTCAATTCACATGCTCACACACTGAACAATCTGTTTCACACACGTCATGCTTACATGAACAAGTCAACTGCTTACTTTATAATAATAACTGCTAACAATGTAGGTTTCTGGGCAACTATCTACCGTCCCCTCCCTTGGTGAGAGTCAAGGTTGGGGTTAGGATTAGCTTTAGGTTTAGGGGAGGGGTGGGTGGGTCATTGCTCAGAAACCTACATTCATCCAAAAATTGCTCTGAAAAACAAATGTCTTGAATTCTCAAAAGTCGGTATAACCTAAAGTAATATAATTATAACTATATTCTTGTAACCACATTTCTCCCTCAAAATGTGTGAGAAGGATTCTAAGAGACTAAATTGAAAAAAATTTCCTGGGGGAGCATGCACTCTGACTCCCTATACTAGAGACTCCCACCTTTGGCACTCACAGATCATGGCACACACCTCAGCTTTTCCTCAACAT
>JAOEHT020155980.1:0-11866 GCA_025448195.2 Parazoanthus atlanticus
GGTGGGGGGCGGGGGGGACTTCCCCAGCATTATTGTTCGGCCGTTGTAAGTTACCTTGCCAAACTTAACCCCTGTTCTTACTCTCCTGTTTCTCTAGTAACATTTGTAAGTATAAATTGATATTTTTCTCCAAACGCCAAACAGTTTTGTGTTCGTTTGAAGGTAAATTGATCATGAAATCCAACAGTTTTAACCAGAAATCGAGACGTGATTTCTTGAAAGGAAGAACAGCCATACAGAAAAAATAGTTGTAGATAATATTGATTAGTTTTGACCGACATATCTCATTAATTCGTGCACGCAGGTTTTGGCTCTGTAAACAAAGATTTTGTAATCTTTTTTGAGGAAAAATGGACACTATTTTACGAATTCAAATGACTATCTATGGTGTTACAATGTATTAAAAGAAGTGTATGGATAAATGACTGACAAATTATGTTCAGTACACAGGCGAAACTCAATTCAGTTACAAGTATAAACTCAGTAAAATTAAGAGACAAGTAAACAAACAAATAAACAAATAAACAGAGATTAACAGAATCATGGAAAACTGCTGTAATGAATAAAATGTTACAGATATTTCAAAAAAATACGAAGAAAATGTTACAGATATTTCAAAACATGTTGTCCTGGTGCACAGACCGATAGGAACTGTGGGGGTTGTCAAGACCGAGGAAGAATGGAAGTCAGTGAAGATGGAAGCAGAAGGATGAAAGTGCGTTGAGAAGTATAAATTTGAACAACCAAATAGTTTTCAACATCAAACACATTATTCTTGCGTACCAGATAGTCAGTACTAGTCATGGCCAATACACACGATCTGTCACGGGTCGTCTCACAAAAAGACGACTCGTCTAAATGGGACCGACCGTAATGCGAGTGACGGGCCGTCTTTCTGTGAGACAGATGGTGACGACCCGTGACGGATCGTCACGATCCGTCAGGATTCTTACCCATCTTCGAAACCAACTTTTTTTAAGTGTCTCACGACCTGTGACGGGCCGTCTTTCTGTGCATGAGACAGATTGTGATGACCCGTGACGGATCGTCACGATCCGTTAGGATTTCTTACCCTCCTTCGAAACCTTATACCAACTTTATTCTTCGTTCTCTAAAGCTGTGTATGAATATAGGGTAAAGGATACTGACGGATCGTGACGAGCTGTCTAAATATGTGTATTCCTCGTTCTCTGAAGCTGCATATGACTATTCCTCGTTCTCTTTAGTTCTAATGACTGTGACGGGCCGTCTTTCTGTGGTGACGACCCGTGACGGATCATGTGTATTGGATATTGAAGCCAGTCAGTCCAGTCCAGCTGTACAAATCAAATTTGCTGCACAATGAAAACTGTCTAGTGTAGAACCCAGAAGACAGCAATAAGTGTAAAGCAGTATTTTGATCTATTCAATTTTCATTTTCTCCACCAGTATTAAACCGAAAAAGGGACCAATCAGGGCGAGTTATCTTGGAAAACAAGTTTGACGTCAGTTTTTACTCATTCATAATAAACGTCAAGGTATCATTTGCTTTTCGAGTCAAATTTCTTACCGAAATTTAGGTCATTCGCAAGACAGAATGTTAAGTAGAATAATATTAAAATTGTTCTAATATATAGCTAACTTTGTTCTGTTCATGTAACGTGATGGAACAAGCTTGAGACCGACGGAAGGGCGAAGACATTTTGATCAAAAAGAGACCTGTTATAACATTTTCTTCCAAGGTCACACCAATTTTATTCTTGCTTTACGAACCCGGCGGTCCAGTTATTGCTGAAATGCAAAAAAAATGAAAAATTTTATAACGAAAGAAAAATTGAAGTAATAATGTATTTTTTATCTAAAGAGATGCACTTTCTGTTTTGGTGAACGAAAATGTTTTGATCTACTTAATATAAAACCTGTACTGGTGTCTCGTGCAGATACAGAAAAGCTTAATTTAACTTTAAAAGCCCATTTATACTTAGAAAAAGAGGGAACGGAATGTATGAAGACAGGTAGCGGTCCCGCTAAAAAATCACCGTTTACACGACAAAATTGGAGGTACGGATCGGATAAAAGTTGGGTCCGTCTTCAACATCATTTGGAAACGAGGGCTGATCTGTTTACACGCTTCTTTGTGAGGAGCCGGAACTGCTGTGAAGTAAGCCGCTGTACCAAAACCATAGCTGGCTCTGAAAAGGTCAAGGGATCCCGTACCCAAAAGAGCTTCGGGCGTTTACACGAAGGACCGGGAACGGAACCAATTTTTTATCCGATCCGTTCCCAAAAAGGACCTCATACGGTTGCGCTCCCTTTTGGGAACGGATCGGATAAGAATGGAATGGATAAATTGTCGTTTACACGAGATTTATCCGATCCGTTCCATTCTTTCGTGTAGTGTAAAAATGAACCTTTTGGAAGTTCATGCCCAAAGTCACTGTTAAAAGTAGCATTTTTCTTTCGTGTAACAACTTTTTCTTTTACGGCCTCCGGTCGTCAATATTGACCAGAAAAATCCGTAAAACAAGAAATAAAATTGGTGTGACTTAATACAAAGTTATTAAAAAACGGTATTGTTTCTATCTGCCGTATTTAATAAAAACAAATATATAGCTTTGGTGTGACTTTCTTGGTTTTTTTTCCTTTGCGGAACAACGAAAAATCGCAATCTTTGTTAAGTTGGCAATACGGTATAAGGATCACAACAGAAGAGAAGATGCCGGCTAAAATTGGACAAAATCGAGCAATTTTCAATCATCCCGAGAGCTTTTCAATACATCTGGGCCCTTGTCCTAATCGAAAGTCGCGGAGTTTTACACAGGGAGCTCCTACATTTCGCATGTGTAATAATAAATTGATAAAACTTCTAATTTACCTTGTGTTCTACTCTTGTTTTGCGAGCGGTTTCTTCCAGACAAAGCCGCGCGGTGTGGATTTTGTAGGTCTGCGTACGAGAATAACAATCGGAAACGATCCGACTGATTCCGAACGGAATCCGAACGCAAATTGCAATGGTTCCCGACGATCTCCGAACTATTCTCGTACCCAGACCTACAAAACCCAGACTGGGCGGACTACTCTCGTACCCAGACCCACAAAACCAGACCGTGCGGCTAGTCGTTCGACAGCTCACACACAAGTTATCAATATATTGGACACATGCACGATGTAGGAGCTCACTGTGGTTTTACAAATTTGATTCCCACGCCTGGAAAGTCGTGGAATTTTAATTTATGTAATAGGGGAAATTGCAAATGTATTCATAATAAAATAAGCCGAGTTACTTTAATGATATGGACGAGAAAAAAACACCAACGGGCTAATCAAATACAAGTAATTCTACCCTTAATTAAGAAAAAATGCCCCCGTCGTTATTAACTAATCATCGCAAATTTATTTTGCCCCCTTCGCCATAACTATTATTTTAACAACTAATGATTAGTTTACCTTTATACAAATTTGCCATTGGGCGTCTATGTTCAATTTGTTCTGCATAATTTAAGTTGAAACTATAAGCTTTTCCCACCCTTCAACCACCGACTGTGCCCAAATTCAAATGCCTGGTCTCTAAAGCCGTGATTCAGTTTTTCATTACCTGTTTTCCCCCCAAGGTTTCGTTGAGAAGTTCGCAACTCGTTTTTCTCATTGTTTTTGCTTTATTCACATCACATTTACATTTACATTTTGATGACAAAACTGTATTTCTATGTTTTTCGGCTCTCGTGTCCTTTTACTAGTGAAAATAATCTCTGTCTGTGAGTTTCTCAAAAATATCTTATCCCGCTCGTTCCATCATCACGGCTGGCGCATTGGCACGTTGGTAGTGTCTGTCGTACCGTTCCTCATTGCAGCTTTCGCCACAACGCCGCTGAAATGTCTCTGAAGCCAGTAACTTGCGTCGTTCAGCTGCATCTATCAACAAAAAACGTTCAGTTATTTGTAATTAGATACGAGCAAGAAGAGGCTGTTTTTATATTATCGATTTCTACAGAAGTCTCCACACAATAAAGTAAGTCATTAACGTTGAGTTTACTGAAATTTCGATGATTTTGTGAAATTTATCCACAGCAGGACGAAATCACAACACTTTCAAGATACGCATAGCTGTTGTATTGTGACAACAACAACAACAACTCTTTTATTTACCCCTTTTTTCTTAGAATATATTACATTGAACTTATTTTATCGTAAAGCTGGGGGTGATGGGAGCCCGAAATAACCTAAGGGTTAAAAAAGCCAGGTATTTATGTCTTTCCTAATTTTGGTCGGACACACACACACACACATACATATTCACACATAAAGATGCAGTATATACCAGAAAAGAAAAGTTTGTTAAATTACAAAAGAAAAGAAAGTTTGTTAAACTACTTGAGATTGAAGCGGGAAAACCAAAATGTAATCAAACCATATTTTGACGCTTACAAAACTCTGCGATAGGATTTTCGATTGAAATTATAACCAAATTGTCAAGTAAGTCGAAAGGAAACGAATTCGGACTTTCTTCTATTGAAAATTATCTTATGGTGTAGCCTGTGATGTCATAATGCAATAGGCCAATGAACATACACTTTTCAAATATGACGGCCGCGCGGAACAACCTGGGTTCTAATGCATCAAAACGAGGCTCGGTAGGCAAGCAGAGCACTCACCGTGTTGGAGATATCGAAGTTTTGGGACTATAAACTATAAAAATTTCCACAAAACAATTTTTGAAATCTTTTTTGTGTTGGAAAATCATTTTGCATTGATTTGTGTGATCCTTTCGGCCTAACCAGCCTCGTTTTCATGTATTCGAAACCAGTCCGTTCTCAGGGCTCCCGCGGATCATTAAAAAGTTTTAAAAAGTCTTATTTTGCCCTTCGTAAATTTAAGGCCTTAAAAAGGTCTTAAATTCTCCAGAATTTGTCCTTGAGGTCTTAAAAAGCATAAAATTTCAACTGAAGTTGAGTTTTTCCCAGTCATCACATTTTGAAGCTCACTTTTGAGCAATATGTTCCGTATTTCCAGGTTTTATGTTGTAAGCTTTGGTCAAAAATCGGTCTTAAATTTCCTAATTTGTGGCTTTAAAAAGTCTTAAAAGGTCTTAAATTTGTTGAGTCATGAGCTGCAGGAACCCTGGTTCTGGGCGGTCGCCATTTATGAATACGGTTTACTGACAGGTGCATAACAACCTGTAAGCTCGCGTCCTGTTCAGGTTCCTCTTCCAGCTGTCTCAACTCTCCTTTACTGTTCACATAGTTTATAAACATCGTCTTGTTCCAGTCGTTACAAAAGCGCACATTGTCCCTACTGGTCGAAGACTTTCCGTCGTTCTTAAACGTGATCCTATTGGCAGAGCCCATGGTGCAGTGGTTTGGGGTCTGGTGAGAAGAGTGAAGAATCGGTGTGGGCCTGGTGACGACCTTAGGTGGTCCTCCCTGGCAATATAATCCCGCGGTGTCGTTGCGTGGCAACAGCGAGTACAAGCGGCCGTGTCGGGTAACTTTGTAAGCCCGCGGAGCCCTGGGTTCCTTATTGTCCGTCTGTTGTTCCGCTTCCGGTTTGACATAGACATCGTCCAGGTATTGCTGGATCATTTTAATCCGTTCTTTGTCCTGCAATTCTTTAGTGATTTTAAGTCTCTCATTTTCTGCTAACAACATGAGCTCAACTTGTTTCTTTCGCTTTAAAGAATCGTGTTGTCTCGGCGACAGTTCTCCCGACCCATCAGTCTTTTCGCGGTTCATTGTTTGTCCCGTCAGTTCACAATACACATTCCGTGTGTTTGGTTGTGCAACCGGAACAGAGCTAGGGACGGCCACATCATCGCTCGCGACCTGTTTTGCTTGACCTCTAGCCGGCTCCCTCTTCTCTTTCGCACTGTTACCCTTAGCCGTTGTTATGGAAAGTTCTCTGTGTTCAGTGTGAATGACCACGCCCCTTGTATATCCAGGTTTGACTGATCGCGGGGACTTTTTGCTCCTTTGAGGTAACTTTGACCCGCACTTCTCCCTGCAGTTATTTTCAGCCTCGCCATGGGACCGAGGCGCATGTTGCTCACTCTCTTCCTCGGAGACCGCTGTCCCGTTTTGACTGCCTGGAGTTAAGCTCCTGCCATATTTGGCTTTAAACTTTCGCTCGTGTTGAAAGATCTCTTGAGCTTGCATTATTGAGAGACGTTTGTGCTGGGGCTTGTTTTTCGCCAGATATATCTGATAAGCTGAGCTAAGTCTGAAAGACAAAACCAAAACGTTGTTCTTATTAAAAAGCGTTCAGTCGTAAGAAAAGTCCGAAAAGCGTGTATTTTTATTTGGTTCGAAATTGACTGTACCGAAAAAGATGGTTGCTGTACATTTTACCACAATACCTTGCAAACCTAACACAGCCAGTAGGCATAAAAAAGCCCATTGTTATTGTGATATTTATCCCTCTACAGTAACAACTTTGTGTATACTTGGTTTGAAGTTTTTATAACTTTTCTGTGCAATTTTAAGGATTTTCGTGTGCTAAGAATTATGGGTAAATGTAAAAGTCGCCATCTTTTTCGGTATTTTGTATGAGACTACGAAAACAGTTTTATCTACAGTAAATCTGTGATAAATTTCTTAAATTTAGCCAATACTTTTTGCCATAATGCGAACAGACCACCAGGGGACTGTAACTGACCTGTCGGGGGAGCTGTGTACTTCTCCAGTTATTTTGCTATTGGGCTGCTGGTCGTCCGCGCCTGTAAACCGAATGGGAGACTGAGTCTTGGTATACGATTTGGTTGGCGAGTGGGGACAGCGATACGCATGCGCCACAGGTACGTCCAAAGTTGGCCTTGCTGGGGGACGGTTAGTTGTTGTTCTGTTTGGTCGCGCTTTCATTGCACTCGATTTTGGTATCTCTAGTGCCATCCACGCGTACCGTAACTCGGTACCTACTTCTTGATTTGACCCAGAAACGTTCAAGTTCTCACTTTGCTCTGTTACAGTTTTCTGGGGACTTTCTGTAGATTTTTCGGGTGTGATTCCTATGTCATCTTCGTCTGGTTTTCCTTCAGGTGCAACTCTCTCTCCGAAATTAAAAGGGACGTTTACTCCATGGCCAATAGCTTCGTCGTCATGACAACGGTCTTGTATATCCATTGCGAACGGAGTTTCACATCCGGGAATCTTATCTTGCCTTCCCGAGCTTCTTGTCGACAGAACCATCCGGGTACCATGCAAGTCTTTGACTGGTTCACGCTCGCCCACTTTTGGTTTGTAACTGTGGAATATGATCGGCTGATCATGATGCTGTGGTTGGGAAGTTCTATTTTCTTGTTCCATAGAATGGCAACTTTCCACCGCACTGTTTGGTCTCGTCTTTGACTCGGATTTCTTGCACGTAGGAGTAAACGGTTGTTCGGTTTCCGCCACCTTTAATCCACGCACAGTCAATGTCTGTCAGTGAGAAATAATCATAGCTAAATCAGTCGAGTTCCACCTGATGGCCTTAGTGCAGTGGCTAGTAAAAGCTAGCTACATTATGTTGTCACTGTATCATTCTGTCTGAAGCTAGCTGCAGCGATGTTGCTCTTTCAAAAACACAACACTTTACCAGCTTCCCTGGTTTCATATTCTCTGTACTTGTTTGTTTGTTCGTCTGGCTGTGTGTGTCTATCTGTCCTCTGTCTGTCTGTCTGTCTGTCTGTCCTCTGTCTGTCTGTCTGTCCGTCTGGCTTTGAAGAACACTGAAGTACTTACATCCAAAATACTTCTTCCTATCTGCCGTTGGCTGGAAATGAAGAAATAATCAGAATTTAAGAATATATAAGTAAAAGCCTGAAGATAATAGGGCCGCAGCCACTAAGCTATGAGGCAGAGGAGGCAAATGCCTGAGCCTCCCCTTAATTTTGAACCGGAAGAACATTATTTTTGCATATTTTAAGTCTAAGTCTGGCTATGACCTGATAATCTGATAATCATACGGAACTAAAATGCTTATATCTCGAAGAAAGACGATACAACTGAAACAGTAATTGATAAACAGTAATATGCAAGCCTGATCCAGATTTGCCAGAAAAAGTTAAGCATATGAAACAATAGAAAAATAAAAAACTATGAACTGACATACACAGGGAGAATTGGACAGCGATGGCAACTGACAGCGCTTTCAGACAACACGCACATTAGTGGAACAGCAACATGGCAGTGGACGGTACTGCGCATGCCTGTACGCATGTGACTGCGTTTCTGCTATCGCTGTTCTAGTCATGCACGTACCCGGCCATCCCAGGAATCCTCGCGGGCGCTAATGGTTCTTAAAATAACCGTCCTTCTTAAATTCCACTCATTGTCTTTAAGACAGGGCTAAGTGCAATACTTGCAATGAAATTCATTATGTTTGAACTCGAGTTGCAAATAGGCTAGCAAGCAACTCCTTTGTCGAATATAATCCCAGAAATTGTGTGTTTAATATCTTTTTTTCTTACAGTGCTTGTTAGTTATCTCGGGATGGTGCCTTTTGAGCAGTGCAGACAATGCACGTTTATTTTCTAACTCGTAGCACGTGATAAACGTCTGATCACGTGGATAATTGTTACATCAGTGTCACTCAACATTGCTGTAATACCACTGTCAGATTAGTAGTCCAGTTTCGTATTTGCCGCTGATTACAATGACTACAGACTCCTTTTCACACCAAGTGAGGGGGTAACCAGTACGTAAGGTTTGGTCGCTGAGCACAAATAAACAGATATAAATGTGGTAAATTGAAGTGCTGTACAAATATCCCAAGTAATTCCTTCTGAGCAATAGCCCTAGAAAGGAAATGGGCCCACACGGAGAAGGAGAAAAAATCTCTGACCCCGGCGTTTTCACAGCGTTAGCCTCGACTTGATGCTAAATATTCATAAATACTAGTACCAATGTTTACAACTCTGTGTAATGTTGGAGGCTCAGACTTCCATTCGCTCTCGCTGGTATTTATGTATATTCAACATCAAATCGAGGTTAATGCTGTAGAAATGAGTCAATGGTCATTGCAATCAGCGGTAACTTGAAATCCTGACGGGACGGTATGCAACCACGGCTAGAGAAAGGGAGACAGGAAAACCATAATGTCTTACTCTTTAGCGGAAGAACATCTTCTGTATATGATTTGATTACTCTGTTGACGAACTCTGTCTTCGCGTGACACGGTTGCGGCGTCGTCGTCATATCTCGGCTTGGGACTGATCGTCACTCTCATGATGTCGTTACTGTTTTCGTACGGCACTTCCTGATGTTGCTTTCGACTCTGATCGTGAAATCGTCCGCACTCAGGATAACTGATTGCAGCGCCGTCTGACAGGTAAAACTCGTCATCGGAGATGCAAGCCTTGAAAGAGTAAATTATTAATATGGTATTAACTGCCACTGCCAGACCCATGAAATATTTCGTTACCAATTGCCCAAAGCGAATCCATGCACTCCACTCGAAATCATTGTGAACTGTCAACAGTTCCTTCTGTAGAATCGTGTCTCCACTATGAACAGGGTAAGTAGCGTGTTAATGTTAATGTAGTTAACATTTACCACGGTAAGTATACTATGCTATGCCATGCTATGCTATGCTGTACTATGCTATAGTTTGCTATGCCATGCTATGCTATGCTAAGCCATGCCATGCCATGCCATGCCATGCTATGCTATGCTATGCTACGCTATGCTATGTTTTGCATGCTACGCTATGCTATGCTATGTTAAGTTTTGCTATGCCGTGCTATGCTATGCTATACTATACTATGCTATACTATGCTATGTTATGCTATGCTATACTATACTATGCTATGCCATGCTATGCCATGCCATGCCATGCCATATGCATGCCACACTATGCTATGCTATGTTTTGCTATGCCGTGCTATGCTATGCTATGTTATGCTATGCTATGCTATGCTATGTTATGTGATGCTATGTTATGCTATGTTATGCTATACTATGCTATGTTGTGCTATGCTATGCTATGCTATGTTATGCTATTCTATGCTATGCTATGCTATGCTATGCTATGCTATGCTATGCTATGCTATGCTATGCTATGTTATGCTACGTTATAGCATAACATAGGGGCTTGATTCTTCCCATTATTTTCAAAATTATGAAGACGGTTAGTGAGAAAAAGTGTCTTCAGTCCCCCAATATCATGATAGAGTCACAATCTCAAAGTCGCTGCGCGGTTCGTGCAAGATTGTAAGATAAATTGGAAATGTCAGTTGTTACGGATAAAACCAAGATTATGATGCCTACCTCTCTTTCAAATTCAAACTCAAAATCTCCACAAAATCTTCCTCCGTACAGGTTTTTCAGCTCCTGGTCCAATAACATGTTGTATATCCCGCAGATGGCGTCGTATCGGTTCTTTTCCACATGGAGTCGTACTTTCTGTTTTCGTATCTTTATAAGGGCAGACGTCTTATCTAAGACCTGTTCAAACAGAAACCAAGAACTCAAGTCCTTTTCTTTGATTATTTACTCGACAGTTAGAGGTTTTACACGAAGTCATACACAAAAGACCCCGTTTAACAGACCGTCTGCTCAATTTCAGTTTCAGTCTTGTAGACGTAAATCTAAGCCATCAAAGCTACCGGAAGCTATCGGATAGCGGTTTTCTTAAGGTTTCAGATTTATCTTGAGTTTTCTCAGGGACGGTTAGGACCTAAAACTGTCTACCTAATTCTGTTGCTTCTGCCTCTAGCATTAAATAATTCAAGCCCTCCGCTGGACTCTGTATCCGAGAAACCAGAGTACCAAACCATCTGAGGCGACTATAAACCCGCTGACCCGGCCCCCTAGTTATGAGCGGAAGCTAACTATAGGGGACACTATTTAAGTATTTAAGTATTTTTACTTAAACGTAAGAATTCTGTGGTTGGGATTTTTCCCGGGATTTTTCAAAAGACCGCTAATAGCCGGTCGAGTCCGTGGAATAACCTGACGGACAATTCGTGACGGACAAAGCAGGTGTCTCTAAGAACGGCTAGAGTACTAACTGATACTAACGGCTTACACGTTTCGTGCATCTCCTTCACAAGTCACAACTAAAGAAAACCACCATTTTTCACCTCTTTAAAACCATTAGTTGGTCATGAAACAGATTTTAGGTCCCAAATTTCTAAAATTTGGTTCCAATTTGCCAGCACTAGTTTCTGTTTTGAGGCAACAGTGCTAACAAAACCAACTTTTGAGGGCAAACCTGGTCGCGACTATACGGTACGTACGAAAAGCCAGTAATTGAGGATATACATGGGGCCACAAAAATAGTGGTACTGACGTAGCTTTGCTTGATTATAAAAGCGTTTAACATTATTTGATTAATTTGATAAATTGTCTTGCTTTAGAATAATTGTAAGCCTTTTGATGACATTCCGGCCGGATACATTGAGCAAAAAGTGAAAAAGTCAGT
The DNA here is from genome assembly GCA_025448195.2 of Parazoanthus atlanticus. Classification (NCBI taxonomy): domain Eukaryota; kingdom Metazoa; phylum Cnidaria; class Anthozoa; order Zoantharia; family Parazoanthidae; genus Parazoanthus; species Parazoanthus atlanticus. The sequence continues at coordinate 11,374 of JAOEHT020155980.1, forward strand.
TGGTTTTGAAAAAGCCCTAATTAATTAAGCGGAGATGCCACGGGGTGTTTTTTAAAAATGTTCGTGAGCTTTTGGTCCCATCAAATTCTCAGAGATACAGTGATATTAATATCAGTAAAACTTGCATCAGCAGAGTCGAAGGTATTATATTTTCTGAAAGGGGTCAAATCGCAAGCGCAAATCTCTAAGTGTTCTTGTCAAGACGCAGCCTGCGAAAGTAGACGCATTTACTCCGGCTTGCTCAGAGGTGGGGAGATGGGGTTGGGGACGGGAGGCTGAGCATCGCGGGAGAAAAAGGCATCTAGTCAAGACACGTACACGATGGATCCCGTGCACAAGTTTGACGGGGCGTAAAGCATCTTGGTTGCAATTGGGCTTTGAGCGCAGTGTGTTCTGCAGTTACTCCACGTAGGCACTCAGCTAACCCTAACCCTAACTCTAACCTTAACCTTAACCCTAACCCTAAACCTAACCCTAAACCTAACCCTAACTC
>JAOEHT020156046.1:0-11863 GCA_025448195.2 Parazoanthus atlanticus
ACCCCCCCCCAGCTTAATATAGCTATGACGGTGTTCAAGCAGACGAAACACCGCTGTACATGCAGTAACCAAGGTGTCGATGACTTACAGACTTTGCATTGAAATGGCAAGAACACAACTGCAGAATGAGATGCACATAGTTTTATCACACAAACTTCAATAATATATGTAATATTGAGTTAAATCAGTTGATTATTGTGTATTTAAAAAAAGCTGGCGGCTTCCATAGCTCACATTGCAAAAGCGCCTTGTATTCACTAAGCCATAAATAAATTACAGAAATTTACTCGCGGAATAAACTGAGGCGATAACACGCCTAGATATAATATAAGACCACATGTGTTTGAAAACAGCTGACCCACTCTTTTTGCTTCACACATTAGCACATTTACTTTTCTACTTTGTAAAAATTATGGGTTAGAGATACAAATTTTGTATTTTCGTGATCAAAAGATCTCTCACTGCTCGTGAGATATATTTTTTGAAACTAGTATACACGAGTCGCACCTCCTTGCGGCCATAAAATATCCTCTCGCTGTTGTATCATAACTGCTTCACGTCTAAGTGAACTTTCAATCAAATTCAGTTTTCGTCTGATGGGACGGTGTAATTTTCAAATATGATCATACATTGCGATTGTAAAAGTCCTTAAGTACCATGTTCGGCCATCCCTCAGTAAACTTGTGCACTATTTGTGTAGCAATTTGAGTTTGTGTAATTTCTGTGTTCATGTTAACTTTGTATCACGCTGCATAGTCTAAGCAAAAAAGTGCAGTTATTTAATGGAGAAGAAATTGAATAAAGCTTTGTATCTACATCATGTGTATCAGACGTGTACTGATAACAAATATTCGGATGCACTTCTTTCTCCTCCGCAGAGGTCCCGATACAGCTCAGTATCCAAGATTTACTAAGATTAATGAAATAGCCAGATATAATCTAAAGCAATTTTGCATTTTGGTGCTATTTTTATGAAACAAATCCCTTTTGGCGATTTTAAGAACGAAATGGTGAAATTTGTATGTTTATTACCAAAAATAAAATCGAATCCCACATTTAAGCTTGGTTCACACTCAGCGGAGACGGAAACGGAAACGGAGACGGAAGCGTAACAGAGAACCGACACGACGGAAGTGGAAGCCTCGTTTCGAGTCCCAACAACATTCAAAATGGCGGAAGATAGTGATAGTGATTGTCATTGATGTTAACAGAAGAAGGAGAAGCAATTGGGTTTGCGAATTATATGCGGGGAGGAAAACATTCCGAGAATATTGGAACCTCGTACTGGAAATAAAAGCCACCGATCGAGAGATGTACTTTCGGTATGTATTTTGCTTCTGCCTTTGAAATCGCTGCACGCTATATCGTATAACACGGGGTATCTTCTTACTGCTTCGCTTAGTTTCTCATGAAAAGCCGTCGCCGCCATCTTGTTCTCTCAGACGTCTCCACCTAGGGACTGGAAAAGAGCTTTTCGATTGGCTCATTCTTCCGTCTCCGCTTGCGCTTCCGTTTTAACTGATTCACACTGAGACGTTGGTGACGGAAGCTCCACGAAAGCAGAAGAGGCGACGGAAGAAAAAGGAACGTTCCGTTCCTTCCGTCTCCGCTTCCGTCAAGCTTCCGCTTGTGCTTCCGTCTCCGTTTTCCTGGTTCACACTAGAACGGAAGAGTTCTTATATCTCCGCTTCCGTCGCCAGTGTGAACCAAGCTTTATATAGTTAACACGTCTAACACACGCGGTGTGAACTATAAAAGGTTAGAACTATATCAGTAATTAAGTTGAGTCCCCCAGCGGGTGGAACCGGTATGGGTGGGAACTCTGCGGAGACTCTGCTCCTCAATTTCACTATCTATAGTATCGCTTTTGGATAAAGTTGCTCTTGGCAGAAGAAAAAATATCACATACTTTCTATTTTCCCAGCCCTTAACGAGAACAGAGATTTTTCACTGCAACCGTTTAGGAAAGGGTCTATTAAGGGGGAGCTACAGGTCGTATTTTGGTTGTGATTAGGGGGATTGGAGAGGAGATTTAAAAGAGAAAATATTATTACAAACATTGTTCCTAAGCAACAAAAATGTTTTAAACTTACCTTAACTCAAAAAAACCCTAAAAATTCTTCAAAATTAACAACTTGCCCCCCATCTCTTTTTCTCCTAAATTATCTCAAAAAACTGTCAAAATATTTGTGAATCTTTATCAACTACGGTACTGTGCGCTATGATTCAAAATTTTGATTCTTTAAATTGAAACCGAGATATCGGCAGATTATGATATAATTGCGTCGATACGACCTGTAGCTCCCCCTTAAGTTGATAAATCTGTAATGTGTGTGATGGGTTAAGGTTGAAGTAACAATCCTTACCTACCTTTTGTTTTAGTCCCTTCAGTAGTATATGTAAAATCAAAATATAAAAAATCGAAGAGGTAGAAGTTGTTCTGTCCTCTCCCGTTTAAAAGAATAAAACCTTGGGAATAATATATTATATTCTTCACTGGGATAAATATCACGTGGTAAAAGCCCTGAATTGTGCTATTGAAAAATAAATCGAAATTCTTAAATGGGTCTGCTCGACCTAAAAACACTGCAGTTAATTAACAATTTCACCAGAAGCGCTGGTACCTATTTAAGTTGGCTCACAGAATAATGGCCTTTATGTTTGAGCTTTAGAGCATTTTGGGCCAACTGAGGTTATTTTTATTTCTAAGGACACCTTGAACGGTTGAACTTATGAAAAGAGGTCATGTTTAGGATACCAAAAGTATTGATCGGAGCCTGCCCACATTGTTTGTCGTGAAAACAGGGTGCGTCTTGAACCAATAGTTGTGTCTGAAAATGAAAACTAGCGATCAATGCGGTAGATATTTTGGAAACAACCAGACCTCAAAATTCTAGACAGTACAACGGAAAACTACACTTTATCCAATCAAAATGTGACCTCTGGGAAGTTTTGAATAACAAGAGAGAGACGGTAAACAATTTATCTTCTAGAGTTAAAAGCAGGAAGAACAATCTTATTTTGACGCACTTCCAAACGCTTTATGAAAAGCAGTTCCATGCGTAAAGACCTGCTGTTACTATACCACGTGTGACAGTGCACAGGCTCACCCTATCGAACATCGCCTCTGACTTTAAACTGCTCACCATGGTGCGTCTGCTCCTGAATGTAGCCTTGTTATCTGGCTTACTAACCCTCGCATGTTGTCAAGAAGGTAAGTAACTTGAAGATTTTACTTTGTGTCAAAACCGTTAGACCATTCTGCAGGATTGCGTTACAGACTCAGTGTTTACGATATCAGCTGGATTGAATGCAAGTTGTCCTAACTTTCATGCAGAAAACAGGATATTTTTTCTAAACTATCTCTACAGCTGCTGAAAATAACAGTTTGACCCTGTTTCCTCTGAACTAAACTAAAACAAGGGAAGCTTACTTCAAGGGAATCAGCCCCCCTTCCAGTGTCAGTTGAAAAACCCTGAAGCAAAAATGGTCTTGTACTGATTAGTTTGCAGTACTAGTTCTTTTAACTAAGTTTTAAATATCACTAAGAAATATATAACCATAAATAAAAACTATTGTGTACAGTTTCGCAATCAATGTATGTTTTTAATTAAAACAAAGTTACACCAGATTGGGTTTTTTAATAAAAAAAAATAAAAAAAAAATTGCGATTTCATTTACGTGCGGTTCAATTATTAGAAAAAGAATTTCAAAACACAGTAGATTTAATACGATATAATTAAAATTATGAAATATGAAATCTTCACGAGCAAGCGAGACGGTTCTGGTTTCGTTATATCTGCCCGGCATTCGATTGGGAAATATGAGAATTCCACTCGTGAAAACTTTTTTGATATGTTTGGGTTTATACAAGCAAGGTCAAGAAGAACGAAACCAGAATGGAACTGCATGAATCGGTAGTTTTCTACTGAGTTTGAATTTGAATAACGTGATAACCTGTTGAACAGTCTTCTTTTACTTGCTTTGACACCAACTTTACAAGTTCGGCATCAAAAAAGTGTTTAGAAGGACGAAATGGATGAAATTCTATAAAAAAAAAAACCCAGTACGATGTGCCGTCCTGGCTCGGCTGGCTGCCACGCCAAGAACTCCAGCAAAACTGAGTTGTTTGATTAAGTTGGGTTTTAAAGGGCAAAAGGAGCATTTTGATGAGTTGGAAATGTTTTAGGCATTGTAATTGTTTCTACTTGAACACCAAGTAGAAATTTGATCAATGTAGGTTTCTGGGCAACTAGAAACCCACCTACCCCTTCCTTGGGTTAGGGTTAGTTTTAGCTTTAGGAGGGGGATGGGAGGGTGGGTGGGTAGTGACAACTAATTTTGATTGTCTTCACAGTTAAAGTTGCAATGATTAACCAGAAAGTGGAACTATCATGTGTTTGTTTGAGTTACGGGGTTCGTAATCGTAATTGTAGTCGCAATCAATATTCTAATCTTGTAAGAACATATTGAATTTTCAGTTATTAGGAAATACATGCATTCAATTACACTTACTACTTTAGTGCTACAAACTAATCCAGTCAATAACCTAATTTTTCTTTCCTTTGCCTTGAGAGAGCATGCAGGCCCTCCTTAGTTTGAGAGATTTCTTGAAAGTATTGGCAACTGAGCAACATAATGAAAATGGCGCTTCCGGATCTTTCTTGAGTAAATGATATAAATGCAGATGCCGTACATGTCCGATTCTAAAAACGTTTTTCGTCATAACATCAGGCTGTCATCAATCTGAGATAACTTTGATTTAAAAACCTATTGGTCTTCCATTTCATTCCGTTAGTTAACTCAAAAGTCATTTGTCTTTCTGACAAGCCTAAAAAATGAATAATAAGTCCTGACCACTGATAAAGCCCCCAGTGTGAATGGAAACTGAACAATTATAGCTCGACAGTAAAAAAGCTTATCTAAGTTCCAACAACATAAACTCCTTTCTAAAATAGCATACATAATCGACCAAACCGATGATAAGTTTATCAATAATTGGTTTGAGGATCTACTCCTCAATCAAAACAATCAAAGCTGTTGGACCGATAAATAACCTTTTCTGTTACGTTTTCTTTTTTGCTCCTCTTTGACTTTTTTGTCTTTTGACCAACTTTAAATTAGCAAAAGCCTTGTTGGACTTCCAAAAGTCGTTTTTCTAGTTATGCTTAATTGTACTAAAAAGTCGATCATCTCATTTAAGTTATCGTAAAACAAACATTAACTACAATTCTAAAGTGTTGGTTTCGGAACTTTCTTAAATGAGAATAACAAAAACACCACAGAGCAAGAAAAACGTGACCCTGCCAGAACAATTTCTGGAGGTGCTTAATCATGCTGAAAATAGATTATCTAATTTAAGTTATCGTAAAAGAACATCTAAAATTTAAATTGATAGTTGAGTTTTTATTTGTTTGAGAACTTTCTCAAATGAGAATAACAAATACAAAGAGCGGTAAAACGTGGCTCCACTAGAACAGCTTTTTAGATATGCATAATTGAAAAATAGATGCTTTCTGATTTATGTTCTTAGCTTATTATTAAATTTTGGAATTTTTCAGCCTCAACGTTCTTATAAAAAAAGTTCTTACAAAAAATATTGTGCACGAGAGAGCGAGAACCAGTCAACTCAAACAAGTTCTACCGAACATGACGGTGGAAACATACCATATCATATCAACGTTTACTGATCAAACCACATATCTGGCTTATTCGCCCATCTAGAACAACCATTATTTTTTTAATGTTAATTGAAAAAAACCCCCAATGTATTAAAGGGAAACTTAACAGCGGTTAAAGGAAACGTGTTCTTCCAGAACAGTTTTCAAGAGATGCTTTATCCTATACTGTAATCAGGGCCGGCCCGCCCAACTTTCAAAAGAGGATATTTAAAAAAAATTTTGTTGCTTTTGCTTTGAACAACGTCACCGCAACAGAAATGTGCTCAGGATACAAGAAAAGGCGTTTCTCGGACCCCTAAAAAGTTCACGCCTCCGGCGTTCGCAAAATCACTCTATCATGTGCCTCCTCCCCCCCCCAAAAAATCAGCATTGTCCTGACTGTAAAATGTATCACTTAAGTTGTCGTAAAATGCATATTATCTAAGGTTCTGAACTGATGATAATATGGTGTTTTATTTGTCAAATGAGAAGAACAGACTTGAAGATACCCAAGGGCGGATATTACGTGTTTAATAAATAATCAAAGGTTCAGACACCCTTTGCTTACTTTATAAACTTGTACTACTCCGGGTCGGTGAGCGATTACCCTAATTGGGTGGTTTATCATTGATCTGGTTTACCTTCTTCAGTTTCTAGTCGAATGTAGGCTTCTCTGTGCTGCCCACCCATGGGAATGACTTGCGTGTTTTTAAACGCCACAAATACAGGATCAAAAACGGATTTTAAAAGTTTCATCAGTATAACTTTCTTCGATTAGTAAGTTGCAAGACGTAAAATGTTATGTTTCAGATACCTTAATTGCCTTATTGAAAAAATCATACAGATTACGGTTTTAGAAGAGAAAGAATAACTGATCACTTACTTTAACTGGCACTGACAAACAATAATGTCGATGGTTTTTTTAAATATAGTTAAAACACCACTGTTGCTATTCACTGACTTGAGTATCTCGTCATGAAACTGCACACATTGGGTTTACCCTGTATGTTTTTCAATTTCAAATTATCAACCGGTCCTGACTCTTGAAGCGCTACATGTTTATTTTCCATACACGACCCCACAAGCTGCAAGCTTTAATTTCACCGTGTTTATATAAAGGTATATTATTATTATTATTATTATTATTATTACGTCGCCACTGAGCCACATCAAACCGTTTGTCGTACTTCAAAACCCAATTCCTCTAGCATAAATACCGATGGCTAGGTAGGAGTCTCATTCTCTTTAGCAACCACACTTTTATTTATTTTTACTTCATTGCCCTTTCAAAGACTTAAAGATTCAATGAAACTTTTACAAACAACAGATAAGAAACAATTTCTAATTTAGCCCTCTATCACGAATTTTAAGGCTGCATGACAACCCAATGTCCTCAGTTTTCGCTTTTGCTTTGCTTGATTTTCATTACTGCAACTGCAACATCAATCACAAAAGGAGTGGGCGTGCCGGAAGTCGCCACAAGTATGACAAGCACCACTACGTCACTGGTTAAGGAAACTAAAAGTACCATTGAACTGCCGACATCCTTCCCAGCTTCACCAACTGTTACAAAGCAAGAAGGAACGTCTGCACTGTCCACTTGGCAAACAGGAAGTATTATAGAACAGACGACACAATATACAACTAGTCCTGGGTCAAACAAAGAGAGACCCTCTTCAACAGTGACTCCAGTTTCACCAACAGACAAACAAGTAACTGTGGAAAAAGGAGTTGTGAGTACGCTAACCGATTCCCCTTCACCCATTGTGGATAAGCAAAGCAATAAAGAACAATCAACACAGCACTTCACTCATATTGGTACAACAGAGGACACGGTAACCTCAACAATTCCAGTTAAGACGACTAACCCCGTTGCAATGTTCCCCATTGTGGAATCAAAGAACGGATCACCAGATATTACTGCCCCTTCAACAACAGATCCAGGTATCGCAGGTTTATTGAGCTACAAAACTGTCCATTCCCTTATACAAAATGGTTTTATTGTGTTTTCATTGCTTTGTTAAAGCAGAAAAAGATCTAATTTTATAGCACCCTTTCAAGACTTTCAGAATTTCAGGGAGATGAAATTGATTTTGTGTATATATGGCTTTCAATTTTTGTATCGTCATTGATTCTTATAATTAATATTTTACAAAATGTAATTCCCGTTTGAGTTTTTTACGGAAAAGGTGGTAAAAATGGATCGCTCAACGTTCCTTTCATTTTCAAGTCTATAGTTTAACATGCATTTGAATAACTAAAAATAGACAATAGAGATTAAACTATATGCTTGAGATAAAACTAGTAAACTTGTCTGATCTTACTGTTGTCTTAAAACAATACTTTCTGCGTTTTTTATTTACCTAGAACCCACGTTATGCCACACGCCTACTGATCTGGTATTCGCAGTTGATGCCTCTTCAGACCTCAAGAAGGAAAATTTTGAGGAAGAAAAGAATTTCATAAACAAAGTTGCCTCAAGTTTTTCTATTTCTGAGTCCAGTTCCCAAGTGGGTGTAGTTACATACGGCCACAGTGCCTCAGCAGACATTACCTTCAGAACCGGAAGTGATAAAAACCGTCTATTGTCCGCTGTGCGCAAGCTCCAAGGGCAGCGAAGAGGGCATAGAATACACACAGGATTGAGGGTCGCGAGGAAGTTTCTGTTTGAGAGTAAAGGTAAAGGCGATCTGGCTAATTAAAACTACAGGCTGGTTTCTAATTTTAACTCATAACCATATATATAAAGTCATCTACAAGTTTTAAACAAATTAAGCCCGTTTTTTATATAGCATAGCACAATTAGTACGTACTGCAATTTTTATCGTCGAATAATTTCGCAGAAATAAGTGGCAAAAACGTCGGAATTGATAGAGATTTCTAAGGCTTGACGGAGGCAAAATTCTCCTCCTAATTGTTGACGTTATCAAAGACACATTAATCCAAATGTATTCAACATGGTGCACGGCTCAAATGTTTGTTGAGTGTTGACTGTGCCGTGCTTCGTCAATTTATGGAACCATTTTTTTGAATGTTGTCAAATTCCGAATAGAAGCTCATGGGCTTATATAGCTTTCAAATCACTTTTTGACGGACCAATATTCGGGGAAGGCACATATACGGAGGGAAATTTGCGTCTCAAAATTGATTTGGCTAAATACCGGATGGAATTTTGCGTCTCAAAATCGTTTAACCTTAAAATGACAGTAAACTTACGTTAACATGGTAAATGGCCATTTTACTTATTTTCAAAGACTATAAAATAACAACAATCTTGTTTACCGTACTTGAACACAACACTGCCAGTAATTAACGAAATTGCATGCAATTCGAAATGTCGTAAAATTCCGAATATAGGTCCATGGGCTTAGTTAAAATCGGGCGGTGCCAAAAATTAGAAGGTATTTTGCGTCTCAGATTTGGTGGGCCTATACTCGGGGTGGGAGCATTTATTCGGAATTTTGCGGTATGATATGTTATGTTAACGAGTCCCCCCAAACCTATCTGTGTAGCTACAGTAACTCAAAGTATTTGTTAATTGCAGCTAAAATCTTTCAGTTTCCAGGCACTGATCTGCTTTACTCTAAACCTCTCAATATAGCTTTCTCTTGAAGTACTGATGACTCAATCTAAATATCCCCAAACAAATCCATTTTCTCTCCAGTTTAGAAAAAATAACCTTGAAAATCTGAGAATATTTTTTCAACACGCAAAAAAATGATTTCGAAAAGAAACATATCAAACAAGATAAACACTTTCTCGCTCAGTTTCTTCAAAGTCCAACGTTTAGCCCACCCACTAATGCGACATTATAATTTTATCACAAACGCCGCAAAATACCCAACCTTTTTAAGAGAGCATCTTCCAATCACAAATCTGTCTTACTATCATTCTGTCTTACGTTAAACCTTACAACTTCCATCCCATCATTGTCCTAATTCCCAGCGGCGGGTCGAAGGAATGGAGTCTTCAGAGCTTTGGTTGTTCTTGCAAGTGGCAGCAGTCCCAAGCAAACAGATATTCCGAGGCTCCAACAGAATATCGTGGCGTTGAAAAAGATGGATATTCGTGTTTTTGTTGTTGCAATTGGTACAGAAATGGACAAGCAACAGCTACGGTTTCTGGTATCAAATGACGGAGATCTTCTTGACGTCGACTCTTTCTTCACTCTGACAGCACATGCGGATAACCTCTACACTAACGTTTGTACAAGTTCAGGTAGGAACTTAAACTGCAATGGGATGGGTAAGCCTAAAATGAATTAAATTCATCATCAAAGACCAATCTGATCGATGTTAAGTTTAAAAAACACAATACATATTGATAAGCTGGCTAACTAATTTGTTTAAAGCTAGCAATGAAACAACAAAAAGAATTATTCAATGACAGGGTATATATTCGACAGTACAGACTGATGAAATATTGTCACTCGTTCGCTAAATGGTAAATTGGTAGGGTATAGGAAGGCCGATGGCACCAAGACTTCATCAGTCTGAGCTGGGCGAATGTAAATTACATTTCGTATTGCTACGTAGACTTGCCACAAGTCGACTTACGAATCATGCATTTCTCAGGAATCAATTTGAACAACGAAAGTCGAGTGCATTAGTGTGAATGGTTCCCAATTTGTACAGTTAGCAAGTCGGTTACTAGTAGTATAGTAGGTATGGAATTACCCCCTTTATTTCGAAGCCATTGCGGAGCCTGCATAAATTATCTTTAGGATGACGTCATAGCTCATGAATAAAATGGGGAGCCCGGCAAAACAGTAGCGAATTTGATCGATTTTGCGGAAAATGACGCGCAAAAACTGTTTTTGTATGTAAAAGTAACGGTTTTTATCAATTTGGTGGAAAATGGCGCCAAAACTGTTATTTGTATGTAAAACTAACGATCTATATAGCTATAGATATGCCCTCTTTGCTATAAGATAATTAACACTTGCTCGAATATATTTAACTGATATTTCGTCAAAAAAAACCCCAAAAAGTTAGTTCCAGAAACGAATTGGAGATTATCTTGTGTTTTCATTATGTAAAATCTACTAATTCAGTTTTTTGTGATGGTTTTAGGAAGAAGAAAATGCCCGTACCCAGTACAACTTGATTTTATCGTAGACTTTGCAGGATTTGCAACTGCCGAAATCAAAAGAGCCAAACTCCTGATAAACTCAATAGCCAGAGGATTCCATTTTTCCGCTGAGGCAGCTCGAGTTTCGCTTTTAACCTACAAACGAGATGAAATAAAGTTTACTCAAGTCTCGACATATCAAGATTTCATGAGGGCAACTAACCAAATATCAACAACTCCCGGAACACGAAGGTTGCAGCTTGCGCTGCGCCAAACTGCGGCCAGAGCGTTGTCATTTCGAAGTCTTTCACGTGACACAGAAAACGTTGTGGTACTTGTTACTGATGGAGGAATTATCCCAACCACTGGAGAATCCTGGGAAGCGATCTTTAAGGCATCTCAGCTGTTGCAGGAAGCTGGAGTGAAAGTTGTGATTATAGGTTTGCGAGGGCCTACAACTCGCAGCAAACTTCGGTTGTTAGTTCAGAAAAAAAGTGACATCCTTCTGGCAGGAAGTTTTGAAGAATTTAGCTCAAACATAGACGATATCAGAGAAAATGTGTGTCTAAGTTCAGGTAAGTAAGCTAAATACCCATGTTAGTCAAATTGTCGTCAATTCTAATATTTGACACTCTATCATCCGTTAATTTCTATGATTGACATAATCTTAATCTTGCGTACCTTTCGCATGATTTACTGAACAAGAAATAACTCAAGCAATCCCCGTAAGTTAACTTACCTCACGAACAATAAAATCGACCTGGTTATGTATTTTAAAAACATATTCTATTTTGCATTGTACGTTTGTTCCGTTTTACCGACGAGAACCGCTGGTTTACTTTCCGTAACGCAACAATTTCTATTCTAAAACTGAATATATTTTTCGTTAATAATTATGTATATTATATTTAAAAAAGATTTAAATACCTTCATAACTATATCATTATGTGTATATTTGTCTTTGACCTTTAATACTTTATTATTAGACTTATATTTTCTGCAAATTACGTAAAACTTTATCTAAATAAATAAATACATACATACATACATATATACATTTCAGGTGCTCCCTGCGGGGCTTTTCAGCAACCTGTTCACATCAAGTATATGGTCCAGTGGTTGAGGGTCTTAGC
>JAOEHT020156128.1:0-11863 GCA_025448195.2 Parazoanthus atlanticus
CCTGTTCCTGACCTAAAACATCGTGTTTTCTATACCCTGTTCTTGACAAAAAGGCTTGAAAACCATACCCTGTACAGCGGCACATACCCGTATAGTCAATATATGGGAGTACCCCCCTGCCGCGCCTAGGGCTCAAATATCTGAAATATGAATGCATCGAGTCGTTTTATTTGGTTCAAATGAATAAAGGATTCAAGTGTGGCGGCTGGCTGAACAAAATCAAAATGTTCGCTATCAATCGATCGTTTTTGCCTGTCGTGACCAGTTGTGAAGGCCATTAACCAGCACTATTGAGACTACAGAGAGAGCTAAGTAGTATTTATTTCTTGATATTTACAATTTTAAAAGTTGGATAAGTAGGCCAACCGCCAGTACTGCTACGTTAATGCGTATAAATCGGACAAAGTTTTAGAACGCAAATCTATCCATAATACTTACGAGTCTCCCTTCAGACGCCTTATTGCCTTCACAGCAAGAGGTCAACCTCGGAAATGCGAAGCAAAAATACTAGTCTGCGGGGAGACTAAGTACGAACAAGCTCTTATCTTTATAGACCAGTTATGCCGAGCAAACAGACATGTTATCTTGCTGTCTTAGTGCGGAAATGGAGATGTTCAACAAAGACCTTTAAGAATTGACCTCCAGATGTGAAAGTAGACTCGATAAACAATATTTTCTTTACTAGAAACAGTATTTTCTTTCGAAATAGTGCTAGAGAAATGGTTAGCCTCAAAATACATCAATATATTTCAATATATTTCAGGTGCTCCCCATGGGGCTTTTCAGCAACCTGTTCACATCAAGTATATGATCCAGTAGTTGAGGGTCTTAGCCAGACCGCCATCAGCGGCTCACAATGATTTCTGTCGGAGACATTACGTTGCAATTGCGCCCCCAGTTAACAGACCACTAGTACCCTACTCTTTCTAAATGTGCGTGGGTTCTTTTATATCCCCCGAGGACCAACGGCTTAACGTCCCTGTCCACGGACGGTGTGGCGAAAGAAGGTCGCCCAAAGTTCAACCCTCGACCAGGACGGGGTTTGAACCCGGGGCCTTTACTTTTACTTCTATTTTATTTGGGGGTGAAAGTTAACCAAACCGCGTGGATTTTAGTCAAAGCAACGTGTTCGCGGCACCTACAGTTAATTCGCACGTACATAGCGGGAACAACATGCTCCGGAACTCTTGTGCGTGTTCGGAGTCTTTTGATTTTTGATGATAACTTACCCTGCCATCTCGTGGTGGTAATGCCCCGTACTTTTTTTGTGGCCTTGAAAGAATCTGGTACTGCTCTGCTCATACTGCAAGTACAGTTTCTTTAAACTCACCACGAACGCAACAAACAGTACCAGAAAAAACAGGAAGAAATTCGCCACGTCTCGCAGCATATTCAAAAGAGTCATCAATAGCGGGCCCAAGGTCGGGTGGAACTGAATTGAGGAAAGGAGGTATATGAAGGACAAAAGGATTCCAAGAGTATAGAAGCTGTACGAGGTCAGGACAAGGTCATATAAATGCACTCTCTGGATGGGCGCTGTGCATATTGGGTTGGTGCAGCGGTACAATCCCATGTAGCCTGCCAGCCACGTGACGTAGTACAAGACAAAGGCTGCTATCATGGAAACAAAGATGTATCTGTGCCAGTTACTGAAGTATCGGCTCTTGCCAGTGTGGTAGAGTTCTATACCGATATCCAGGCAGTAACCAATCACATACACCAGAACAAGGTAGTCTGGAAAAAAGTGACATTGTCTAGTTTTGTTTTATAGTACATATAAAGGTTTTTATTTTTTGACACTTAAAAACGGCTAAGTAATTGAGGAGTATGCAACTATATCACTACACAAATTCTATCAACCAAAGTTAACAGTCATCTGAACGGAAATTGATTTATAGATATTGTAATCGAGCAGTTTGTTACACGATTCTGCTTGAAATTACGCTTTGTATTTAAACGTCTTACCAATGATACTAAACTTTAGGAAGTCGTTGTCTGGCTGGAACGCGGTCATTGACACCAACAGTAGGAAAACATAATACGAGCCCATGAACACCATATACCTCGCCAGCGGTGTTATCAGTAGTTTCGTGACGCGACTATTTGGTAGGAACATGTAACAGAATGTCCATATGGGGAACATCAGCGTGACTAATATCACGATAAGGTGTTTCAAGATCATGCTTCTATTTTTCAGGGATGGAAATTCGCGGAAGACTTCGTAGTTTAACATAAACTGGCAATAAGGGTGCGCTATGAACTGCGGAGAGAAAAAATAAAAACCAGAGGGGGTTACAAGATATTATAGTATACCTTACAGCTTCGAGGTTATGGTGTAGGTTGAGTTGCAGATCATCTCAACTATTAAATGGCTATAAGAAGCTCCCGGGGCAGGGTGGGAGAAATCCCATATGAAGCGGACGGGTCGCGTCTGGTCGCGTATACTTGTCGGGGAATTTCAATTGAGCCCGCCAAAAAGATAACAATCTGGGCGTCCATCAAACTATTTCCTTATCCCTAAAATGTACCACTTCAAAAACGTACTCATAAAGATTACCCATGTAATTGTATTAAATTTAAGAAACCGGGGGCAATAAAGCGATTTGCGACTGATTTTATTGAATCATCTTGTCAAAATGTTACTCACAGGACATACTGCACCCCTGAAAGGTATCGCGTTAACTACAAATGTAAACTTTTCATCTTGAGCGGTGCCAAAACGGAGACTTAGACCCCTAATAGATACAACGATATCCCCCGTCTGTCTGGTAAGAGAGTCCTCTTGGGGAAAATGTAAGCTCGTCGAACGACCTTTGACGCTTTATATTGCGATTCTAAACACTTTCTTTACATGTATTTCTATACACGTATTTCATTGGCTATTGGCAAATGTCAAAAAAACCTTTCTGTCTCGCGCAAATCAATAACTTAGCTTATTTTGAAAAGGACATCTATTTTCAGTGCGAACTGGTGTTAATGTGCAATTCTTTATGGGCGTTTTACAAATGTGTTACCTTCTTATTTCCGTTTGTTATGGCGAAATGTAAAATGGAAAGATTTCTAGCTTCCTCGGGAATGCTCTGAGCTTTGCTATCATCGCCATGTTCTGCATTCATCACCAACTTTACTTCTTCCGAGTCTTGACATTCATCAAGAAGATCAACAGGGAAGTTATCCAGACCCTCGCACAGGTCCAGGTACTTGTCTTTGAATTCATAATCTACGACTGAAAGTTTTCGCAGTTTCTCACTCAACTCAAACGCCTTGTAGATTGGATCATCTTCAGTGCATTCTGAGTTAGCAGTTGGGCTAATAAAATGCTTTGCCGCGGAGATGTATGCAGGGCTTGCCAAGGTCTTGTAACTTTCTAAAACTGGACTGGTTCCAGCACTTTCTGGCCATTGGTTAACTATATACTGTGCTGATATATAAACTGGACTTGACAAGGTCGTGTAGCTTTTCAAACAGTTAATGGAGTAAGATATGTTTGTAGGCTCCGCTGGGCGACAGATATTACAGGAGCAGTCTTGATCGGGCTCTTTCACCCGATCACCGTACATCATCAACATCTTAACCATTTCATAATTACCAAGTTTGGTTGCTAACATTAAAGCTCTACTGGCACAGTTCTTGTTCCTAGATTTCCAACTCTTTTCAGGACGATCTCTACATCGAAGAAGGATCTCCAATCGGTCGATATTTTCTTGGGATACGGCGTGCAAGATTGCAGTCTCTGTTTCAGCTCCATTTTTAACCAACAACTCGACCATTAGTTCATTCACTTGCTCTTTCTCCGTTGCCAACGTTAAAGGCGTTCTACCGGAGTCGTCGTTGCAGTTTATGATATCGACTGGTGGAGGCCCAGATTCTAGGATCCTTTTGACTACGTCAAGTTGACCTGATAAAGCCGCTTTGCAAAGATCTTGTTCTTTATCTGACCTGTCGAATCGAAATTCTGATGGAATGTTAGCTCCAGAGCTGATAGGTGGCTTTTCTTCCGGAGAGCCTTCGGTCATGTTTGTTTGCTTCTTACCTGTAAACGGTAGCAAGAAGGGGATAAACTACTATTATATATATTGGACACAATTTCTAAGTTGACACTGGAATCTAGAAAAAGCGATCGATAACGGTGTCATTAGAGCAAGGAAAGGTAAGAAATATTTAATTTAACTGGAACTTTTAGTGCCAAACGCTAGATCTAAAGAGCAATGGCAATTATTGTTAAACATACAGCAACATTTAAAGTAGTTGCTTGGTCCACTCAGTATAAGTTTAGTTCTGCGTTTTTCGGCTCCGTGAGAATAGTTTGTTTTCCGTTAACTTACTTGGCAATAAACTATGTCTTTGGAAATCCAAAGGCAGTCGGTGTCGTCTGTCGAACGGGCAAAATGCGACAATGGATCAAACCAGATTTTCCCTTATTGATTTTTCTCTCGCGCCACTGCAGACTATGTCTGAGTTTCCCGGAAAGATTTGAGAAATTGGAATGCAACTCAAATGGACCTTTCGCAAAGAGTGTGTTTTAGGTAGAGAAACTGAGCCAATTAAATGTGACAATAGTTCCATTAACCTTACCAGTATGAACTTTTCTGCAAATAATGGTACGCAAGAACTTATAACAGACAGTTTCTGACAACCCTAATTGTTTACGTAATTTGGTTAAGTACTTGTTTTGAAGCAAAAAACGAGCTATTTCCAATGTGCGTTAGAATTGGTTGAAACTACAAGCATATTCAGTTGGTGTGCCTAGACTTCATGAAACGGACGATTGTTTGCGAAAACACTTCATAAAATAACTAAAGTTAAATTGGATATTGAATAAGCTTAATACTCAGTATATTTAGCTTGTTCAGATGTTTAAGTAAACTTCTGCAAAATATATATATATTTCTCAGGAAATCAAACATTACCTAGTTCAGCATCGGCCGGGAATTAAATATAAGGTCCAGTGTGTTAGTTTTCAAACCGAGTCATTGTGGTAATGCACCCTGACTCCATGTACACACACACAGATTTTAGTAGCATTTGTAAACTCTCCACCAATGAACAAATTTCGAGGTACACACGCCCAAATTTAAGTGGCCGTAGATATTCTTTCCTAATGAACAAGATACTCAGTGCCAATTAGCTCTGGACGAAAAGATTTAGGCTTTTTACAGTTGCCACTAATGCAGCCGATATCAAGTGCGTTCATTAATCATTAAAAGCCGCGGTTCGAAAAAGTCTCCTAATTACCAAACCCAGTTTGATTTTATTTCATTTGGAATGTTTAAGAGTTTTTGATCTGCAGATACTATCAGATTTAGATATCTTTAATCGTTACAAGAGTCTTTATTCAGGTCTCTTTACTGATATCGTATTTCTAACTGAAGGTGGTCCGGTACTGAATTGTTTATGGGGACACTACCAAAAGTGCAGCTGCTAAGGGTATATTAGTTCACTAATAAACAGTTGTAACCACCTGCACAGAAGGCCTTCGGATTCGCTAATCATGTTGATTGGTTGGGTAATATATGGGACTATGTTATCAAATTGCTTTTGGGTGAAGTATACCTCGCAATATCGGACTGTGAGTGTGTGGTATAGATATTCGGATTAACAAACTATCCAAAATCATGGTTCAAATATATGGTCTTATAATAACAGTTTTTGAAACTGATAAATGTTTAATAGCTACTTCTAGCTAGTCAGTTGACTTTGTAGTTGCTACTTAATATATCTTTGTCATAATATTAGCCACTGATGACGAGCCAAGGTCGGAAACGTTTTTTTAGCTTTACAAACATTTTTAACCAACACTCTTCTTTCTTTACAATCTACACATCCTATTTGACCAACCGATTGACTGATGCCATTATGGTGGCATTTAAAACATTTTAAACAATGCTGGCTGTCTTAATATCTTCGGCTTCTATCCAATCCGCTCTGTACTTTCAATACCTTCATTTTCAGTACTCTCGCTCTTCCTTCTTAGGCATCCTGAGGAGGCTTCGGCTAGATTTGTCAGTCAGTTACCCTGAAATTTTACAGGATAAGAAAAAGTAAAGAACTCATTTAGAAACAGGAATTTCAGTTGGGATCTATCGTGCTAAAAATAAGAAATTCGGCAAAATGAATAAATTAATGACTTAACTAAATTGAAGGGAAACCGAGTCTAACATTTGTTTCGAAATAGCGAAAACACCGAGCTATTTCACAATAACCTCACAAAGTGTATGACAACACAAACCGATAATCACTTTTCAATACATTTTCGACTGAGGAAAGTCCGAATTAGGTTCGTTTCTTTACTTTGCTTGACATAGTCGGCCACAAGGACAATTAAGTTACAATTTCAATCGAAAACTGACTACTATTGCAATGTTTAACGTTAAGTTTGTTTGTTTGTCCTACTTCAATCCCATGGCAACGGTAATATGTATTTTAAAAGTGTACGGACAATCATCCTACTGCAGATATGTTTCACAAAATCATCGAAATTCTAGTAAACAACCTATTATTTCATTGAAGTTCCAAAGTTGAAGTATGGAAACTTAGATGTTAGAGTTTGAAAAATGTAAGCCAACGTCATAGTGAAACAGGACAATTGCAAGGATACTTATATTTTTGTTCTCGAATAAATATTTTAGGTTTTTCCACAGTGCCTATTATATTCCAAAATGCCTGCTTTAGTTAAGGATTTTTCGGAGTTTCTCGTGATCAAGTGAAACGTCAGCTAGTTCAGCTACTCCAGCTAGTACAACCTCGTTCCCAGGCCCTTCCCTCTCCTGAGAGAAAGACCCTGGTTGGGTCTGGTCACGTGACTACCAGATTCTGGGTGCTAACAAATAAAATAAATACGCATGTGTGTATGTTTTGATGAAAATAGAAAAAGAATCCCATCTCCACTGGGCTAAATAAGAACAAAAATCAATCTTAAGCACGCCTCTCACGTTTATTCTATTTGTTAGCACCCAGAATGTGGGTGCCACGTGACCGGACCCAACCAGGGTCTTTCTCTTGGAAGAGAGAAGAGCCTGGGAACGAGGTTGCAGCTTACTGCGTTATTGCCACACAATCGATCACTAGAAATACACAGTGACAAATAAGTGACAAAAGCAAACAGATATTAACAAACAACTTATATATTCTTAACTCTCTACTTGAAATTTGTAGCACCGGTGTGATATTTCGCGCAAGCGCTTTCGTCCCGTTTTTCTTGTTGTTCTTTCTCATTTTTTCTTTCGAACGGAGAATGGTTGTTCAGTAAATAACTGTAATGTCCGTAAACAATTTGCTCGATGTTCCGTGAACCTATAATAGATTGTTGGTACCTTAATTTTGCGTCCTTGTCCTGATAACAAGCTTTCAACGGGGGAAACAATCAGATAAGCGAAAGGGAAGAGGAAGAGGTTGAATCGAAACTCCTGTCACCTCGTTAACATGACCAGGTTTTCTGACCACTGTTGTCGAACAGAATAAAAGTTTAATGATATAAATGTGATAAGTTGAAGTGCTCTACAAATACCCAAGTAGTATCTTCTGAGCGATAGCCCTAGAAAGGAAATGGGCCCACACGGAGAAAGAGAAAAAATCTCTGACCCCGGCGGGATTCCAACCCACGACCTCTGAAACAGATCACCGTTGCTCTATCAACTGAGCTACAAGGCCAGATGGGAGATGGTCGTGGGTAACTAAGATGGTATAAAGCAGCAAATGAACACGTAAGTGAGGGGGTAACCAGTAAGGTTTGGCCGCTCAGCACTAATAAACAGATAAAATGATATAAATGTGGTAAGTTGAAGTCCTGTACAATTATCCCGAGTGAGGTCCTTCTGAGGGATAGCCCTAGGAAGGAAATGGGCCCACACGGAGAAAGAGAAAAACATCTCTGACCCCGGCGGGATTTCTAGGGCTATCGCTCAGAGGGAACTACTTGTGATATTTGTGCAGTACTTCAACTTATCACATTTACATCATTATATCTGTTTATTAGTGCTGAGCGGCCAAACCTTACTGGTTACCCCCTCACTTTATATATGTTACCACTACACTACCGCAACAGCCATGCTGGCAACATAGCTATCTTACGGTGTGTTAATTTGTACGTGAGTTTTCCCGGGCAGTTTTTCTTTGTAAGGTCTGATGGGAAAGCCTGTAACTCTTAACGCGTGCCTTCCGACCTAAGGATCAACTTAATGATTCACAGGATAAACTAACTTAGGAATCAGCAACGTGTGAGAGAGGTCCGAAAAGATACAGCCTTATTAAAACTTGTAATTATAGATATACGAAGAAACCCTCCCTGCATGTAAATACATATGTAGAATAAATTTGAAAGAAAAACATGTTGCCACGAAGTGGGATTCGAACCCACGTCTCTCTCTATATATGTGAAACGGTGGCCTATTAAGTTAGCGTGTTACACCAATACATGCCTCAAAGAAGTTAACTGGAGCTGATAATCAAATAAATTGAAGAAACGATGGCTTGTAATAACGGAAAAACTTCTTTGGAAAAAATGTTGTTGTGCCTCGAGCAGGAATTGAACCCACGACCACGTTACATATCCGACTGTGATACCATTACACCATCGAGACAACCCGTCGTATAACCGTCGACGTGACATAAAACACTCTTATTACCACAATCCAAGCTCTCCCCAGCTCGTAGTATCAATCTTCTTGCTCTTGAGCGCTCTCCAACCCAGTACTCCACGCATCACACATCGCGCAAGAGCAAATGAGCTCGTTTCATCGCCCTTCCTTTCTTCCGCCCTGTTTCAACCCAACAAGCCTCCGCTCCCAGCTGGTATTTCCTTTGTCTTTTCTCTTATGGCCACGTACATCATTACCAAATTCTAACTTCAAGATAATGTTTGGACGTTTTTATAAGGATTCGTGTAAATTACCTAACCAATATTGGTTTACGGGGGGCTTTCTCTCGCTGATAAATTGATTGACAAGAAATAAATGAGTTTCATTATGTAAATGATGTCACGATCAATACATATCAAGTGTCATATTTTCATTGTGTGCTCCGAGTCGCGTTTGCGGAATTCAACAGCATGTCTCCTTTGCATTTGTGTAAGTATCACCATTATAGTTCCTGATTTGCTTTCCAAAAACATAGATCAGTCTTCGATCAGTCCTTACTTTAGGGTAGTCAAAATTTTAGCTCTACACGAAATGAATTCGAGAGATTACTGACTGGTATCCTAATGTCGCCGCACCTACAACATCGTGTTTACTACCTGCAAGCCTATTTCCGGGTCGAATGACCAAGCACATTTAGAGTTTTTGAAAGTTAAACTGTTTTTATCTGGGGAATAAAGACTTCTGAGGGTGTTTGGGGAACAACTGTTGTTTTGCGTTTGGCAAAAAGAATAATTTATCCAAGAAAATGTCTAAAATCTCGACTATATTTGTGAGTAACGCAGTTACGAAAGCTCAGAAGATCAACGACTAGAAAGAGTTGATGGAGAAATCGTTTCTAAGTGAATTCTCTGGCATCTAATGAGCAAGGAGAAAAGGCAAGTTCAAAATGGATAAGGGAAACGCAAAGTAATCAAAACGTTTAGATACTCCTGACAGCTTGCAACGATTGACAAAGAAACAAAAGCCGATGTGAATTATGCATTTTTAACTGACGGAAATTGCTTCGAGATTTGGTTTGAAATAGGTTATCGATTTATTCACTTTGATTACGTTGCTTTTCGGGTTTTGTCCGTAAACTCAAAGCAAATCGGTTTAGAAAATATTATTAGCCTTTTCAACAGAAACTCTCTGTGTTCCTGGCTAATTTGCGGTCAAGCTCGATATACGATTTGGATCTCCTTCTGTGAAGTTAAACCAGTTCAACTTGGGCAGCAAATGCAACATAGAGAATGCTAAGCGAGAAACAGCTGTAGCAGCGACAATTATATTCAATCCGTAAGCAATTGTTGAGCTGAAGTTCTGGACTTTGCCGCTTATTGTTAATTCCCGGTTAATTCAAATAACGACTATCGTAGTTGAAAAGTAAACAGTGCATGAGAGGAGATATTTTGAAACTTCCGCATGGTTCAGTGACCCGTATGGGCACTACGATAGGCAAGTGCAAATATTCGAAAATAATATGGAGACTATTGCTGGATATGATATGGGGAAGAGAATTTGAATCAATTTAGCATTACCCCAAGCTTCAAAGAAACCGAAGAATGAAGCAAATTATGTATCGCGGTGTTATGTTCCCGTGTCTCCGCCCCCAAACGCAGCGTCCAGGTTTCAGATCGCATCATAAAGTACTTTCATTTATTGGTTATCGTCGATGTTATGAACAAAGCAGATATGCTGTGTTTACAAGGCAGTATTGTTGTAACTTGTAATTTTCAATAAATTGGAAAACTCGACACCAAATTTATAACAGGCGTGCTTCAACTAATAGATCATGTTGATTGTTTCCTTAAGTTTGTATTTTTGCCTATGGCTTTATACCAGCGTCTACGTACTTCATTACCAAGATAAAGTTTTTCTTTCTAAGCTAAAGAGAAACGCTTGACAAGCGTTCTTGCAAATTACTCATTCAATCTTGGCTTACGAGGGCTTTCTCTCGCTAATTGCGAGACAGCTCATATTCTCTTGCATGTATTAGCGTACGATTTCAAAACTTTGGCGTGGTTCGCTCCTTCCGTCTTCCAGGCGCTCCGTTGCCCCTGCCGTCTATTTCGTCCTCCCCCACCTCATAGTTCTACAACGTGTTCCATCCCGCAGATTTTCCCTGAACTTTGTTGAGCACCCCTCGCATTAGGCTCACCTTTCGCTTGTTCATTTGCCGTTCGGTGTTGTATCGATGCCAACAACATATTTCAGAACACGCCATAAGCAAGAAATTTTCATGCAGCGTTGCAAAAGTCGAGTCGCGAAAGAAAGTAGTCAACATGTCTCATTTTGGCTCCTTCTGTCTGGAAATGTACAAAATGTGCATTGACCCGTGCCAGATTTGTTTTGATGGAAAAGATAGCAAAACGAATGTGTTTCTTGTGATGCGGCTTTTAAATTAAAAGTAGTATGATTGGCTAAAGATACAAATAATCCTGAAGCTGCCAGACAGTATGATATATTAAACGAAAAGCAAGTTAGAGAATGGCGAAAGCATTTAGACACCACGGAAGAAATGTGCATTTGCGTAGTGTGTTTACAATACTCGTATTGACAAAAAAAACACATGAGTTTCAGTTTGCTTTCAACTATTGACGTCCTTAATATTATTCAGTTAAAATTTATCTTCGATTTGTAAACGAGCGTCAAAGTTGCCGATGATCTGTGATTTTATAATTTATTATTTATTCCCTTAGATGTTCAATAACTGAAATTGTCGTATTATGGATTATCCCTGTCTATTTTTGTAAACTTGGAAAAAAATAAATACGACGAATGAAAAAAGACGTCTTAATACTAACAGTTGGGACTTTGTATACAGCATTTTTTTTGCTGTCAAGTAAAAAGAAATTAAATAAACAATAATCTAGGAACAATAAAACATGAGATTGTATTATATTATATTATATTATATTATAGTATAGTATAGTATAGTATAGTATAGTATATTGCATGTATTGTATCGTATCATATCATATCACATTATATTGTAAATTATATTTATGGCGAGTGTTCTTGCTGAATAAATAGAGATTATTATTATTATTATTATTATTAGATTTAGTACCCCCTGTTTCCCCTATAATAAATACAGTGTTTACGGACGGTGTATTGATATGGTTCATGGCTCGGCAGCATTTACCTTACCAGTTTATTAGCTGACAGGAAATGAAACAGTTTCATTATGTGATATGTCTATGATGTCACAATCAACATATTAAGTGTCTTATTTTCATCGTCTCCTC
>JAOEHT020156212.1:0-20029 GCA_025448195.2 Parazoanthus atlanticus
AAGGCTCCAGCAACAAAGATTGGGTCGGAGTATCCTCACAGATGTCTTAAGCTGGGAGTTTATTTGCCATCACAACCAGCTTTTGACCTGCAGTCCCAAGGGTTTGTTTCTTTGGAGACCCTGCTTCTTTTAAATATCTTTCATGGAAGTTGGGTACAGATTTGGATACATCATCCAAATTACACCGAAGAAGAAAAGCAATGTGTCATCACTGCTCGTGAGGAGAAATATCAGTGTAATGAATTAGATGCAAAATTGCAAGAACAACAGTATTATTGTCCTGTTAGTGAAACAGAAAGGAAGAGATGCCATGTTATCCAGCTTTGCTGCAATGAGAACAAAACCTTTGATGGCACAAGTGCCCCAGAATTCATGCCAGTGTCTTGCCAAAGTGGAAATCTGAATGAAAACACATTGTACATTTCCCCCCTTTTGTACTTTAATCTCACTGGATGCTGTTATCAAGTTACAAACAGAATTTCTCTAGAAGTGTCCATTCAACCAACAATGGAAGATCCTGATAAAGAACAAGACGAACACCCCTCCACCTCATCTCAGTCCTTAGCTTACAAGCCACCATTTGCAGGTGAGGCACATGTTGCCCTTGTCGCCTCACCTCATGTGAAGAGTTCAGACTCATTTGATGTGCAGCTGATGAATCATTTCTCCATTCCAAGACTGTTGGCAGTTGGTGATGTATTCCTTGTGAAGTACGACTGGAGAAAAGGTAGTGATGACAGAGACCCACCAGAAGACCTAAAGCCAAGAGAAGTGACGGTGTATTTCAAAGTGACGAAGCTCAGTTACAAAGGGGATGAAAGGACCTCCTGCTTTGTTGATTCAGAGCATTCATCGCTTTATCAGGTTGGTTCAATGTTGTAACATACAGTGTTTTTTAAGCCTGGGACAAACATTACTTTCCATGAGAAAGGATGTACATGTACAGCAGCAGTTATTTAATATCCAAAGAATATTAAAATAAAGACTGACTTTAAATGGACAGTATTAGAACTTAGGAGAGTGGGGTTAAATTCTGTGACCGTGACCAAAATAATTAATGTGTGAATAATCACTTTAACAGTGGATCTGGCAGCATGACAGTATGATAGTTCTTTAGTTCTCCTTTCATGGATTGCTCCCCATGCTCTTGATTTCTGAAATGCGCCCTGGCCATGCGAACTGGATGTTTTTTATACATGTATATTGAACTCAGCTTTGTAATTATGTTACAATATTTACTTAATGATAATTCAGAATAGATTGATTTTGGCCCACCTCTGTGGTTTTTTAATTTCTAGGAACAACAAGAAATACATGTACAATTCAAACCCAGAGTCACTATCTAATGATCCCGCAGCTTTCAATCTCCTCCAAGGCACATGAATATCACTTTGAGATAAACTATCTTGCTCCCTTTCGTTTTGAGCTAAGCTCTTGCAGTTGACCACTTCCTTGCCAAAGGCCTCAATGGACTTGTTGTGCAGCTGAAATATTTATTCATTTGGAACAGTTGAAATGTACATTGGAAGAAATAAATTATCACTAAAACACTAACTAAAATACTTTGTGCTATCTATCTGATGAATTTCAATAAAAATGATTGCAGGATGCTTTGAATAAACCTCAATTTTTTACAAGAGCCACACAAAAGTGCAAGTCTTAATTTCAGATTATGGTACATGTAACATGAATTTTGATCACTAGAGTTCACCTAGCCTTGCAATCCTTGCACTGCACCTTCAACAGGGACAGATTTAGGGGAATGACCCAGGCTCCCTCCTCCCTTTCATCGGAAATTTTGGAAATATGTTATAAGAAAAACACAGCAAAAATGTGTTTTGGAGTGCAGATACCTTATTCCGGCCCCCTCTTTCCGAAATTATGGGTTCTGCCCTTCTCCCCCTTTCCGAAATTTTTGGATCTGGCCCCATTCAACATCTGAGAAAAAGGTATGTACAGCCACTGGGAAAAGGTGGTACAACTTATTTACCTGAAAGTGTGCCTGCCTTAATGAAAAATGGAAAACTCTGAACATTCATAGTCACTTGACAAACTTGGCCTTGTTTTTTTTCTTCCAGGCAATACATGTAGTTCAGGCTACTTCTTGGAATATGTCCATCTGTTTACTGTCACTAATAAGTTTTCTAAGGTCAAATATTATCTAAATTAATGTACATATATATATATATATATTTATTATGTGTTTTTTACTGAGCCGTTGCTTTGCAATGTTTTGTACATTCTAGAAAGGTGTTGTGAACAGCTATGTACCAGCACTATTGTCTGCTAGCAGCATTGATCATTCACCTTTGAGGTTGGTACCCACATTTTTACAATATCTGTTTTAAAAAATTACTATGATATTGCTTCTTGTTACAACATTTTAATTTTTATTATTTATAAAAATAACATATTTTGTAAATACATAACTAGCTAGCTTTTTTAGAATGCAGTGCTATAAAATAATGTAAGACAGTCTAGTCTATGTTTAAAATGATTGTTACCATAAGTGTTAGTCATTTACAGGCGAAGAGCCATGTAGTGGAAGAACTGTAATAAAATCGTTGTTATTATTTATGTATTGCTATTACTTTACCCAGGTCCTTCTGGCACACATCAGATCTTCCAGGGCTTCAGCTGCAGGTGGAGCTACTTGAGGGTTTAATCAAGCCTTATCTGGAAAACAGGTATACCTCTGATAGGGACTGCGGAGTGGGGGCAGGGGGGCTGCAGCCCCCCAATAATTTTTCTGAAGTTGCTTTTTTAAAAAGGTTTTACATCAGCTGTACCTTTTAAAAATAAAACCAAGTCTATGGTGCATTGTTTGCTGTTCATCACTACCAACATTTTACTTTAATTTACATTCTGTTGTTTAGTATGATTTTAAGCAGTTTTCCAGGCAGGTCTCTCTGATCAGTCCCCGATAAAAAAAATCATGTCATTCAAGAATCTAATAAAAACTTTGTCACCTGATGTATCATTACTGGGTCTCAGATGATACTTGTGACTATCATCAGTCACAACTTAATATGATCAATTTAAAGTTACTTTTCTGTTCAAATGCTGCTTCATTCATGTACATATGGCATTGCAATTTGCAATTCTAAATTCATTTCTAGTGATTCTAGAAGCCCAAATTTTCAAAACTGCATGCCCCCAGACCCTCCTACAGGTCAGGGGTTAGAAGTCCAACCTTACGTCCCCGTCATGCCCCCCAGGCCATACAGACGAAGCCCAGTTTCCAGCTTGGCCATCTGATGCGGCTAACAAGGCAATGGCACTGCAACTGAGGGCCAATCCCCCCTTTTGCATAAACATGGATTACGATAGCAACCAGAAACCCAGAGTCACAGTCAGAGGCCGTGCAATGATCCTCCATTATGATCGACGCTGGGGAAACCAATCAAGTCCATCTATGGTCCCAACGTCCTGATGGTAGTCTCGTGAACCCTGGCCCGCATAGCTGTGTGTGACTCTGCGGCATTACACTGTCAACATACAATGTTAGAACACTTTACCAAGCTGGCAAATTCCAACAACTGGTTAATGTGGTCAAAGTAACCAACAGACTCAACCTCATATATGTATTCAAGAGCACAGATGGACCACTCAGCTTTCAGAAGATCAAAAATGGAGCGACGATAGGGAGTTCCTCATGGTCTTCGCCTCTGCCAGTCAATCCAGGGTTGGTGGAATTGGACTCTTAATCCCAAAATGCCATGTTAACTCCTTCAGAAGTGCCGAAAAAATCAGCGATCGACTTTTGGCAGTACACTTTGAGAATTCCCCAGCCCTGACTGTTGTTGCTGCATATGCACCCACCAATACTGCTGATGCCGAGGAAAAAGACAAGCTGTACGAGGATCTACAGAGATACCTGTCCTCCCTACCCACTCATTCTGTCAAAGTAGTCCTAGGGGATTTCAATGCTCAAATTGGTCGCAACAGCCATGACACATACCCGCGTGTGGTTGGCTGCCGTCTCTTTTACAGCAGTACCAATGACAACGGTCAAAGACTGGTAGACCTATGTAACTCCGCAAACATCAGAATAGTTCAATCCAGACTCCCTCGCAACCGACAGCGACTCTGGACCCATGAGCGACTTAATGGCGAATTGGTCCAACTGGATCACATTCTAGTTAATGGAAAGTGGATCAACTCTGTCCAGAACTGTAGAGCCTATAACTCCCTTGAAATTGATTCTGATCATCGATGTCTCAGCGCACGCTTCGAGATTAGTCTTCGATCTAAACCGGCAGCATGTGTCGACATGTACCAACGACCACATTACAACTGGGAAAAGCTTGTGCAAGATACCTGTGTCCAACGTCGCTTTGCCCTTGAAATCAGTAATAGATTCATCTCTCTTCCAATGGACGATGATGCTGACGTTCAAACTAGATACAATCAGACTACTACCGCAGTTTTCAACGCCGCCAAAGATGTAGTTGGCCTCAAACCTAAGCCTTCACGGACCTCATGGGTGTCCCCAGAGACCGAGCTACTTGTTAAGCATTGAAACAAAGCTAAAACCTGTTACAGATGGATGCGTACACCTCATTCCAAGCTACAATGGTGCAATCTTGCGCGACACGTTTCCAAATCGTACCAGGCTAATGAACAATGTTTTCTTGAACAGAAAATCGACCAAATTGAGTTAGCCTCCAATCGAAATAGTCCCCATCAAATCTGGAAAATTGTCAATGAGTTTGGTGGTAAGACACATCCTGACCTTGCTTCCAAAGTGCGTGAGTCTAACGGTCAGCCACTCGAAAACTCTGAAGCCTTACTGAGTGAATGGCGTTCCTACTTCTCCAACCTACTCAACTGTCATTGATAAACCAACTTCTATAATAAGTGACGTACCTGGCGAAGAATTACCCATTGATACCGATAACGAATTGAATGCGGCTATCAAAATGCTACCCAACAACAAGGAACCTGGAGGTGATACAGAGATCTGTGCTGAGGCTCTAAATTTCGGGGGAGTCGAGCTTGTATGTGAACTACTCCACGTCTGTAACCACGTCTTTAACAATGGTCAAGCTCCCAGGGAATGGTGTGAAAACCTTGTCGTTCCTCTTCCAAAGAAGGGTGTTTATCCCTTATGACGAACTTCAGAGGCATTAGTCACTGGCTCCAAAACTGTATAACCGCATGCTTCTAATTCGTATCCGCCAACCTGTTGATGAAATGTTGTGACGTAACCAAGCAGGATTTCGTAATGGACGAGGTTGTAGGGAGCAGATACATATCCTTCGTCATGTCATCGAAGGTGCAAACGTGTTTAACCTACCACTTGTTCTCGTCTTTGTGGACTTCAAGAAAGCATTTGACAGTATTAATAGGGGCAAAATGCTACAGATCCTTCGCTCCTACAGCATTCCAGAAAAGATAGTAAGTGCAATCAGACTATTATATAACCATACTAAGAGCTCCGTTCTCGCGGGTGGTAATGTCTCTGAACCATTTGATGTCAACACTGGCGTCCTCCAAGGGGACGCTCTAGCACCCTTCCTATTTATCATCGTTCTGGACTGGGTTATGCGCCAGGCTACAACTGACAACCCTGGGTTCGTCATGATTCCTAGGAAGTCAAGA
The DNA here is from genome assembly GCA_025448195.2 of Parazoanthus atlanticus. Lineage (NCBI taxonomy): Eukaryota > Metazoa > Cnidaria > Anthozoa > Zoantharia > Parazoanthidae > Parazoanthus > Parazoanthus atlanticus. Next base: position 5,605 of record JAOEHT020156212.1, read on the forward strand.
AGACATCCAGAGTATAGGTTGAGTGACCTAGACTTTGCAGACGACATGGCCATGTTGTTGTCAAGTATCAAAGATGCTCGGAAATTCCTCGATCGGCTTGTATTAGCTGCTGCAGATGTAGGCCTCCATATCAATGCTTCCAAAACCAAAATCATCGTTCTTTACCATCCCAGATATCCTCCCCTACAAGTTGGCAACACCGGCCTTGAATTTGTAGACGATTTGAAATATCTTGGCTCTCATGTTGCCACCACTGAGAACGATGTCAAGAAAAGACAAGGTCAAGCATGGGACGCTTCTTGGAGATAAGAGCGTATCTGGAAGTCCCAGCTGCCAATTGCTCTCAGGGTTCGCCTCTACAAGTGTACTGTTCTGAATGTATTACTTTATGGGTCGGAAACGTTGTCCCTAACTGCATCTCTCTGTAATAAGCTCAATACGTTCCAACTAAACTGCCTGCGCATCATGCTAGACGTCAGTCGCCGTGATCATGTAACCAACCAATCAATATACCATCAAACCGAAATCAAACCATTGTCATCCGAAGTTAAGGTACGGCAACTCTATTTCCTTGGCCACTCCCTTCGACGCGACAAAGAAGACCTGATCTGCAAGTTTGCTCTGTATATTCCGGCCTTTGGCAAACGTAGTGTTGGGGGACAGCGCCAACTATTCACTAGCTACATCTTGAAGGTGATCTCGAGAGGCTCCATGGAGCTGAAAGAGAGGGAAATACGTTCTGCTGCACAAGATCGAGACGCATGGAGAACTCTGGTTGCCGCCTGCCAGGACAACCCTGATTGAAATGCAGACGAACAAACGACAATAAAATTCGCACACCTACGGCGCTCATTGCATATGGTCCTTCCAATCAAAAAATTGCTCTGCAGTCCCTGGTGTCATGCTTTAGTTCAGTTTAGCTCTGCAATTCATCATAAGAAACATTATTTTAGTACACATAAATACAAATGTAACATACTGAACTAATAATAATAATAATAATAATAATAATAATAATAATAATAATACCTAATGTAGCTGCTTTCCGAATAATTCCTTTTAGCTATTTTGAGTAGCTGTGCTCAAATACTGTATTTTTTTAAAGCAAACTTGTAAAATGTAATCACAAGAGTACAAATAAAGAAAGTTCTTGTTCTTGTTCTTGGCTTATTTTGTACTCAGTTGTTACAGACTGCAATCTCTTGGCTTTCAGTCTACGTTATTTTGTTTACAGTAGTTTTGTTTCACATATCTGCATACTGTAATATATTTTAACTTATATCTAATTGCAGGAAGAACACACTTCACCCATCAGGAATCTTGGTGACTGGTCCATTAAGGGTTGGTAAGACATCTGTTGTCATGGCAGCCAGCAGGAGACTCAATTTACAAGTGATGGAGAGCAACTGTTATGATCTGTGTGGGGAGTCAGTAGCTGCAATGGAGGCCAGAATCAAGAACTTGTTCCAGAAAGGTGAAGTATAATACCTCATTCAGACTACTCGCTGAACAGGTTTCAATTAATCGTGATTGAAAAACAATTTAACAGTTTAAGTACACAGTCTAGCTTAAAAACCTGTATGAACAAATTGTTCTATCGTTACAACATTTGAATCTTCTTTCAAAAACCGTGAAAACCTATCAACAAATGACAGTACCAACATATTTGAGTCAAACAAGTTTAGTATAATCATGTTTAGTGTCTGGTATGAACATGGTATAAGCTATCCAATGAGAAACAAGCACGTTTCAATCAATATGGAAGTTATGTTTCAATCGATATAGAAGGCAGTGCGGCCAAGCAGTTTAAAGTGCTGACTTGTAACCCGAAGATCCTGAGTTTGATTCCTCTGCCACCAGTTACGTTGGTGTAAATGGCCTTCTGGCCAGCCTTCCTGCCAGTTTCAGGGAGCTCTCATTTGAAAGAAATTTTTTTAAAATATGTGATTATCATCATCAAAAGTTAACTCTGACATACTGAGATGCAACCAGAGACAAGTGTAAGAAACACAGAGAAAGTAAAAACCAAACTTCCCCGAGTGGTAACCGAACCCACAATACCCGAATTATGTGGTAAGCACTTTAACCAATTGAGTTATTGAGGCAACCAAAGTAGCAGAGGGATGATGAGACCAACCCAAGACACTAAGCAACCTCAAACTATGTCCGCCAACACTTGTTAACATTCCTCTCAAAAAAGAGATGATGAGATGAGTTACATGTAACCTTTCCGATGATCGTAAAATTTATCCAGTTGCTGACTTTATCCCAGGTTTTGATTAACTTTTTCTTTCTAAACCAATAACTGTACATGTATGTAGTTCTTTAATCATTTTTGGACATGTAACTTTCCAAATTTGTCAAGTACATGTAAGGCACTTGGGATACTGTACCATGGTCATTGATTTCTGCCATTACGTAAGCACTTGCACCATTTTGATTATGAATACAGTGCATCGAAATTTGAATCAAACAAGTGTGCATGCACTGATTGGAGGTATTTGGTAAGTTTGAATTGAATATTGGATTATTACTGACTATACTTCCAGACTCCATTCAGTGAGTTAAGAATTTTATAAACTGGTCAGGCTGCACTGTCACTTGGTTCGGCATCTTTGATACATCTCATCTTCTGCTTGTAGCAGCACCAATTAACTACCTGATCATTTCTAGGTAAGACAGTTTGCAACAGATCATTTTTGTGTTCCATCATAAGCAACCACCCTGATTTTACGTTAACTAAGTTTAAAATGTGCATCACATCTATAGTATTGTATCATGAAAAAAATAGTGCGTGCTTTGGTGACCCCCCTGACTACACCGTTGTCTCAAGTGACGTGGGATTTATTTTTCTGTTCAGTTAAACATGTCTAAAAATTAATGCACAATAAGCAATGAATCCATCTGAAACATTATATTTAAAATCTTGATTTAACACCTCTCACATGGAACAGCCCAACAATGTAATTCCTCCCAATTATGTTTAAATTAAAACAGCTGCCTCCTGTTCACCTTGCATTTTGCTGCTGAGGAACATCCATTCCCTGGGCAAAGATAGAGAAGGAAACGATGATGAGCCTCGGATTGCGATAACCATGCAAGATTCCATCAGCAACCTGGCAAAGCATTCAGACTGGCCTGTTGTTACCATAGCAACATCATCTTCGCCCAAGGACATCTCACCAGACATGTTCTCCTGTTTTCTGCATGAGGTCACCATAGACACACCCTCGGAGAAGGAGAGATGCGACATGCTTATGAGTGTAATAAACATGGTACGCGTGGCCAATGATGTATCAGTCAAACAGTTGGCTAGGAAAACTGCTGGCTTTGTGCTTGGAGACTTTGTCGCGTTGTTGTCTCAGGCAGCACGTGAGGCTACAAAGAACACTGTGGAATACTATGTGGAAGAAGGAGTCTTGGAGACACAAGCTCAATGGCCAATAGAACCTGCAGTTGAGGGAGCAGTGAGACAGCTTGGCTCTGAAGATTCTTCTTGGCAGTCTGGAGGGTTAGCAAACTACAGGTACATAAGCATGATTCGTTTTTTCTCATGTGACCTGTTTTCGAATCACAGAGCTCCTCAAGATGATTGATACATGAATGGTTTGTTGCAAGGCATCATCACTGTCTATTCTGCTCAGTGGATAGTTGGGCTGCTCGCCCCATCCCGTTTGCAGCAATAATTGCTACCTCTGTCCATGTTTCCTCTCTCCTTCGTCTCTCTCTCTCTATCGTCCTACGCCAGGTTTCACGACCCACGTAAGGGCAATGTGAGGGTTAGCGTCGTAGTTCATCCTTTTCCGCACTTGCTCCGTGATTGTTTCCGTGTTGGTTATCTATGTATTTTAACTGTTTGTGACTCGCATCGGCCAATAGATTTTAACAGTTTCCGTAATCGGTGTGTTTTATGGGGTAGGGTGATTGGCCCTACGCCCAACGCCCAACCCCCAACCTGGAGGACCTGAGTTTTTCTGCGTGTGTGTGCTTACCCTTAGTCAGTTGAGGTGTTTTTCCCTTGTTGCAAGTCAGCTATAGGTACTAAGTTGATAACAGTACATGTAAGTGCATTGTACATGTATAAAATATGTTCTTATGTTTATATAGAAATTTACTTATAAAATGATAACCCAAACTAAAAGATTAACTCGATCGACTGACCGATTTTGGGGTATATGACTGGAAACACACTTATTATTTTGCTTGGCCTTTTAAAACATCAGAAAACAAGGTTATACACACTGTACAACAAGACATTTTGCCTTTACATGTATCTGAAGTCTTCTTTGTTCTCGCCAGCAGTGAAGTCAAACCCACAGAGAAGGTAAACGGAGTACCTGTACATCAGTTTCCGTCATTGTACACTAAACTGGAAGCTGACATTTGCAGTTCTGGTGCAAAAATTCACCAATGTGACCTGGAGAAAGCACTTGAATCGTTACAGGCATCCCAGTCGGACGCCATAGGTGCACCAAAGATCCCTAGTGTGAAATGGGAAGACGTCGGGGGACTGGTGGACGTCAAGGCTGACATTCTCGACACAATCCAGCTTCCTCTGCAGCACCCCGAGTTGTTTGCAGCTGGTTTGAGACGGTCAGGTATCACTCACAACTTCTTAGTTGTTCATAAACCTCGGGGCTCGAATTAAGGATTTTCGGTCCTGGCCTACAAATTTTCATTTTTGCTTTTAGAGGTAAGAATAGTTTTGGCTTACAGAAAGTTAACGTTTTGTCCCACATTTCGTCAGTTCTAGGCTTTTAATTCGTACTCTGCAACTATGCTTCGTGCAAAAGGTTCGTACAAGTAAATGCAACGAGTTAGTAACACATAGTCAAAGTTTTGCATTATCTGTCTATTTAAGTGTAAACAATAAATTTGAGAAACATTTAACAGTTTTAAAAGTGAGGGCACATGTTTTATAAATTGGAAATGAGATGTAGACCGGTAATCACCTTTTGGGGTCAGAAGGTGAGAGACAAAGACGCTCTTCAGGAAAACGTGGTGGTGTTGTTCAAAGTTAGACAGTTTGTTCCAAATAGATTTAACTCGGAGAGTCTTAGAGAAAAGGTCTCGCACTGAGATCAACACAAGAGTCATATCTGCGAAGTAGAGACACTAACACTCGAGCAGAAAATTGAGAAAGAAAAAAACAGAATAATTGCTTTGTTAGCAGTAAAACTGAAGTATCGTGGAATGGCGTAAATTATGTAATATAACGATCACTCATGAAATCAGTTCATAAGGTATCTCCATTTGCGATGTCCGGATCTTTGAAGCCTGACACAATATCACCAGCACAAAAGCCAAATCTCAAATATTGCTTACCAACACAGTATTAAATTTCCTATGTAATAATCATAATATATTTCAGTTAAAGGGAAATTATTAAGGTGGCAAATTTAAGATATTGAACTTGTCATGCATTGCACACACATGTAATTAGCATTAGCGTTGAGCTTGACACAAGAAAAGTTTTGACGTTTGAAACTATAGTACCAAAAACAGAACAAGTTGGACCGTATTTGTGATATGTAGAATGCAAGCTCTGTCAATACGAAATATTTATTATTGTTAGGTGTTTTATTATATGGCCCTCCTGGAACTGGAAAAACGCTTTTGGCGAAGGCTGTTGCCACGGAATGTTCTTTGAATTTTCTAAGGTAAGAATCTTGAAATCTAACCTCGAGCACTATCATTGACGTTTTTGTAAGTAGTTAATATTTTACTGCTTTGTTCAGGAAAGCTGGCATAGAGTATTGTTCATGCTGAAATTACTATGAATCGATAACAAGCAAAGAAAACAAGGTGTTAGCAGGGTTGAAGCAGTGACTAACTGAAGAGATGAGTTGTTATAGTACAAAAACGGAAAGAATGCTGAATCTCGGTGAAATTTGCGTGACAGCTCAATTGTTTCGGGATCCGAGGATTCATAGTTATCCATATCTAACCCTAGACCCTAACAGCGTTTTCTGATCATGGATTTCGAATTAAATCACAAAGTAGTTATCTTAGCAAAGCTAAAATTCTTTACTTTTACTTCACTGTTGATATCACATCAACTACGTAAATTAATAATTGTAAAGTCCAATTTTACATATTTGCTGCATTAATGTTTGTTACCTGATGAAAGAAAAGAAGAATTTGAAGGTAGAATTTCGTGGAAAGACAATTCAAATCTTTACGTATCCTTGTTCATAGATAGTGTTAAGAACAGAAAATCTCTGCTATTTATTTTTCTTCTTGGGAAAAGTATATTTCTAGTTTCTAGACCTGAGCCTTTTTGGCGTGTTTTTGTGTTGCCACCTTACTAAATTTCCAAACTTACATCGACAGTGTAAAAGGACCAGAGCTGATCAACATGTATGTTGGGCAAAGTGAACAGAACGTTCGAGAAGTATTTGCACGTGCACAGAGTGCAAGTCCCTGCGTCATCTTCTTTGATGAACTGGACTCACTTGCTCCGAACAGGGGAAGGAGTGGGGACTCCGGTGGTGTCATGGACAGGTACAGACGATTGTTGAAAATAGCACCGACTGTATTTCTAAAATAAAAAGATCTCGACTTTTGAGCTTGAGTTTCTCATTAATTACAGTTTGAATGAAGAAATCATTCCACAAGAATACATTTAGTTATGAACAGGGTGCCTTTGTTACATAAGATCTTATTGTGCTTTCGGTGGTTGCAAAAACAGAAGAACAGCTATTTATGAGAAAACTGTTCATATCCTTAAGCATCCCGGAAAAATATAGAAAAAAAGAAATCAATTGAAATTTTATTCTGCTAGAAATTTTTAAGAATTGTTATATATTCAACCTTTCTAAAGTCGCCGTTGGGAGCCCGTATCTCAACTTTAGTAAAGCTAAGATAGTAAATGTTTTGGTCGTATATGAAAACTTTCTCAGTGGGGAGTTTAAGAGCAGGCCGATATGAAGAAGAATTAAGAAGAAGAAGAGTGAAGAGAAAGAAGAATCTTTTTTATCCACGTCACCGTAAAAAAACTATCCATCAATCAAAAGCTGTTTTACAAGTCTAAAATTGGTACAAAGTCGCTATTTACATTACTTATAATGAAACCTTGTTAACTTAAGCGGGTGCTTAACTTTCAACAAGTAAAAGAAACTACTATGTTTTTCTTTGAAAAGACTAAATCTTCAGGGATTATGATTAATGTTACACTTGTAATTAAGGGGGGTGCTTAACCCCCAATTTTGTTGGTGATTAGGGGGATTGGAGGGAGAATTAAGAAAGAAAAAAAGGTATTAGAATACAACAAACACTGTTTCTAAGCGGGCAAGTGCCACTCTTCGGATAGCATACGAGCTGGTGTTCGTCCATTAAAGATAACTCCAAAAACTAATTTTATACTTACTTAAAATCCAAAGAAACTAAAAATTCCTCCAAAGTCAACAACTTCCCAACCCTCTCTTCTCCTTCCAGTCATCTCCAAAAATATTCCAAACATTTGAGAATCTTCATCGACTATGGTGCCATGTCGCTATGATTCAAAATTTTGATTCTCTAATTTAAAACCGAGATATTGGTATAAATATGACATAATTGTGTTTCTTTTACTTGTTGAATGGCCATTTCATAGCTATAACTAAAGGAATTATTGAAGTACTCTTACTGGAAAGTTACGATAGTTGCTTTCTATTCGTTGCAGATAGTAAAACGTGTCATGTGTTGAGTGCAAAATGGCTAACATGCATTTGTAACATTTATTGTCATTTCTCACTGCTTTGCTGCCCTAGGGTCGTTTCCCAACTCCTAGCAGAGCTGGACGGACTCCGCAAGTCATGTGATGTGTTTGTTATCGGTGCAACAAACAGACCTGACCTACTCGACCCAGCTCTCCTGCGGCCAGGAAGATTTGATAAGATGCTTTACCTGGGAGTAAGTAAGGACCATGAATCACAACTAAAGATTCTCAAGGCTTTGACCAGAAAGTAAGTGGCAGAGACAATTATGTATAGATTTCAAAACGTTAAAATTGCTGAGAGTTAGAGCCTGTTCATATTGGACATATTTAGACAAATTTTGTTTGATTTTCCAAAATTCAAGCGCTTTTAACCTTTTTTCTTTGCATTTTTGTTTTCATGTTGTTGAAATTTGTGGTTTTACAAATATCATGTGAGGTCATGGGGGCAACTATTTATATTTATACGGTAATTGATATACTGTAAAATCCCACAATAAAGCCCTGGGCCTACATAAGTTATAAGTTCGGGGGGGGGGGAACTTGTAAGCGGTATAAAACCTTTCGAAACGATCAGCTATTATCTGAGAAATAAATTAAAACTCACCTAACATACCGTGACATAGAGCGCTGCCTTGAAATACATTGTGCGTGAGTCGCAACAACAAAAAAACTTTGATAGGAAATGCCTGTAGTGCTAAATTAGTATCTATAGTATGATTAAAATTATTGTTCCAAGGCCAATTTGTATTGCAGCTTCCTAACTTTCGATGTGAAATTATGAAAACAAGGAACATCAAATAGAAAGGAGCACTTATAACCGGAATACGTTATATTTATATGAGATGGCTTATATCCGGGGGGGAGCTTATAACCGGAATATTATTTTTGTTAGCAGGTAAATGGGCTTATATACAGGGGTTAAAGAGAAATGGAGGGGGGGCACTAGCGTGGAATCTTACGGTAAACTGATATCACGAACCAAACTTGTTCCCTGACAGGTTCAACGTTGACCCGAGGTTTAGCCTTGAAACTTTCTCCAGGCAATGTCCACTGAATCTAACAGGTGCCGACCTGTATGCCCTGTGCTCTGATGCCATGCTGCAGGCAGTAAAACGAAACATAACACGACTTGAGCGAGGTAGGAAACAATAGCTTGAGAGTATTATGCAGCATTGTCACGCTGAACATTATAGTCACATCAGTACACTGTCACACCTTTATAGTGTCGCACCGTTGCGTTGTTTCACTTTCACAATGTCACAACTTCACATCGTCACGTCAGCACAATTCACATCCTTACAGTTTCAGCGCTACTAAACTGTCCCTAAACTTTGACAAGTCTAACTTTGTTCTGTTTCATCCTCCACAAAAAGGTAGGTAGAGCTATAACTCTGTATATAAATAAAACTTCGTTAAAAGAGAAGGAAAATATTTTAAAAGTATCTTGGTATTATGCTCGACTCTCCGTCATCTTAATTGGAAAAGTCAAGTGCAACTCATCTCGAAGAAAATTTAGAGAAGTATCGGTATTCTATCTACAATTTGATATTACGTGAATCGTGAAGTTTTTATCAATCTACACTATGCATTACTATATCCCTTTCTAATATGTGGTCTTGCTGTGTGGGGTAACACATACCCTACCAACATAAATCCACTTCTTACAATGCAAAAGCGCGCAATTAGAATCATGACATTTTCAAAATTTGATGAACATTCCAGCCCACTGCTCAAACAAACCAAGATATTAAAACTTTTTGATCTTACCAGCTTTCACGTAAGTATATTTATGTTCAAGTTTTACAATAATCTACTTCCTGTAGTTTTTAATAGCTTTTTTCTCACAACCAACAAAGTACATAACTCTCCTCTAGGCATGCCTATACACTTCCGAAAGCAAGAACTAATTATGGTATCTTCAATATAAAATATACTGGAGCTAAAGTATGGAATTCACTGGATACGGATTTGAAATCTCTATCGCCATCGAGACATTCAAGGCCAGATTAAAAGAAAACTTTATTCCAACATACTGAACCAGCATTTAATCTCCAGTTTTAGCAATAAAAATACTCTTCTAAATATTTTCATTTACTTACAACTCCTAATGTGACCTAAATCTTTATAGATTATGTTATTGTATTTGTTGTCGCTTGTACCGTTGTTCTCGTGCTTGCCCTTCTTGTATTTGGTATTGCAATATATTAAAACCTCTTTTAGTTTTCTTTCTCTATTCCTTTCTCTTCACCTACTGATCAATCATATGCAATGAAACGATAGCTCTGGCTACCTGGCCCGTTTAATCCCCATGCATGGTTATTCCAGGTAGACAGCACCCATCTCTTTTTAAACTAACTTGTTCATTGTAATTATAATTACAATTAAGTTATTCATTTACGTGAAAATAAAAATTTGTTGTTGAGATACCAAGTTATTTTTCTCAGTAAACAGTCTTCATCTAAACATTTTTATATTTATAATTTCTACAGATTTAATTTTTTTCTAATCTATGCATAATTTTTGATGTATGAGTTTTTTTTGTATATTGTAGTAGAGTGTCCCCAATTTGCTGTAAAGCTATATACTTTGACACTTAAATAAAGTTCTTGTATGCGGTATGTATGTTCATGCTTCAACGTTGAGTGAGCACCTTCTTTGGATTGGGCTTCGCTTTTATAGGGCGAATGTCAAAACAAAATACTGAACTGAATTTTGTATCATCTCATTTCTGTAATTTTAGGAGTAATTTCACAAGTCAGAACCAATGATTGTATATTTAAGTGTAGGACGATGCGGATGGAACTGGATTACGATTCACCAATTTTATTTCTGAACGGACTAAACGTAAATCAAAATTTTGTTTAATGTAGAATATTTTGGTTGGGGTCATTTGCTCTCGCATAAAAATTGCAGTAGGTATTGTTTACTGGTTCGTGTTTGCTCTGTAAAAGTACAATACAAAACAAAAAAATAGAAAAAAAGTACAGTTGCCAAACAAAGATAAGTCATATTTTTTGTAGAGTTCACAAACATCCCTCTTGTCCCACAGGTGATGCCGAGTGTAATAAACACGATATTCAAGTTGGGGAGACGGATTTTCTCCTTGCGTTGGAGAATCTCGTTCCTTCAGTTTCGTTCGAGGAGCTGCGTCGTTTTGAAGTGCTACAACAACAGTTTGCTCTCTCAAAATAGAGAATTTGCAATCTATCATAAACGAGTTATTTTAAATTCGTAAATGCATTTATTCTATTTTGGGTGACTCGGATTTTGTAATGGATGTATTCAAGTATATTCTGCGTTTTTATGACAAGAGGTTAACTTGATGTTGGCGTAAACTATTTGCCGTCCATGAATTATCTGCTAAAGTTACCACAGGTGGCCCGAGCTACCATTAGTTATTGAGTGTTTGGATATTTATCGCGATTTTAAGCAAATGTATGGGAAATTTTTAAAAAACATTTTTTTTCCTACATGTAGGCCAGGGAATTGTTAGGGAATGTTGTTTTGGGTCTGGGAAATCCGGCTTTTTTTCGCAAGTTAATGGAAAGTCACGGAATTTATCTTCAGACGTTTCAGTCGTGGCAATAGTTTCTTCTAATTACGTTCCTGCTTTGGTGCAGAGACGCGATCCGTACTGTGGTGGTAGCTTTTTATCAAAGGTAGGGTGATTTGAAGCTCGTACGATCGTCTTGGCGGTGGTGGGCCAGGTTAACAGAAGTTTACTTTGTGTACAGGTCAGTGAAAAAAACTGTTTGATCAGGGAAAAGTCAGGGAATTATATTTTTTTTATGTGAGTGGAAGCCTGTAAATTTATATTTTTCCAACAAAACACTGTTAATATTGACCTTAATGTAAAGCAGCTGTCAAAGATCCGTTACGCCATGTTGTTTCTCTATTATTTTAGGAACGGGAAATCCAAAAGTATATCGAAGAGGATATAGAAAAAAGACGTCAAGCATGGTTTTCTAATTAACAATATCCTGAAGCTTTTCCTGATTGTAGGTAATCTTTAGTATAGTGTCATATTTTGCCTAAAAACTAAGAACAATGTGAGTGTATGTGGTCATTTGCACCTTTTTGAGTGCAAATAAAATTTATCATCAATGTAATAATGCATGCTAATTGGTTGGGGTCTTGCTGGGCCAAAATTAACAATAGCAAAGCGCTTTTTTATTATTTTAAATGTGATCTGCAATGAAACAGATTTTTTTAGGGCTACGATCGTTAACCGAAACGTTGTTTGTTACTCAAATGACGGCAGCTGAATGAAAGGACAACTGAATTTTCATTCGGTAAACCTACCCCCAAAAGGCAACAGTTTATCCCCGGGGGCTACTCAACCTAAGTTAGGGTAGGAGGGTAACGCCCAGACACTTAAACCCTGACCCTGTTTGTGAGAAAAACTATCGGAAATTTGTACCCTGTTCAAGATTTTGAGCTCAAATTTCACGCTTTTATTCGCTAAAACACGTAATTTCTAGACCCCGTTTATGATAACCTTTCGAAAATCCAAACATTTTATACCCTGCTTATGATCAGAAGGTCGAAAAAGCATACCCTGAAGGGCGGCGTCCCCGTATAGCTTATATGTGGGAGTACCCCCGGGCCTTTATCACTAGTATATATCTAAACACTTTGATTTATTCAAATTCTGTCAATTGTCTTGTTATTTCGAATAACCAAACAGGTTTGTAAACATATAAAAGTACCCATATATATTACGCTGATTGTGACAAGTCTTGCGAATATCTGGTGATAACCTATATCATCTAGTGTTTTCTGTCAGCTTCCTGTTCAACGTTTTAACCTGCGTCTTGAAGGCATCACTATACGTTTAAACCACGTCAACAAACTTACGATCGTAACAATTGATTTAATGAAAGTTAAGCTGATTCACGACAGTAAACGTCCTAGTGAGACCCCAACCAGTTTAAACACTCATTTTCTCGGTTTTCGAAAAAGAAGCATTGATTGAAGGATGAATACGGATCTCGGTGAATATGAAAAGTGGTGTATTGGTGAACTGAAAGAAATACCGGGATATACAAAGGAGTTTCGTTCCATGTACATCGCTTTGTGTGTGATAAACGGTTTATTCGCTCTCTCTTCTGCAATCAACAACTCGCTAGTTATAACAGCATTAATCAAAACATCGGCGCTGCACAAGCCTTCTTTTATCCTTTTGTTACTTTTGGCGGTTTCTGATCTTGGCGTTGGATGTATAGTTCAGCCAATGTACGTTTTTAAACAGTTAGTTGTTATTCGAGATACTGATCATTACAAAGGCGTGTATTGTAGCGCGACTCTCATTTACCATTCAGCATCACTTTTTTTGACAGTGTTGTCGTTTCTTACTATTGCTGCCATAAGTGTTGACCGCCATCTTGCTGTACATCTGCGCAACAGATACACCATAAATGTAACGAAGAAGCGTATGAGCATTTTAGTTTTCTGCACTCTTGCTTTATCCACAGTTCCTCTCTTCATAATATACTTGGCCTCAAATGGGAGCCATATTGCGAACATTGTTATAGTAGCTTGCCTTCCTTGGTGCTTGATTATCACTACGTTTAATTTTGTCAAGGTTCATCAAACTCTCCGGCGACAGCGGAACTCGATTCATGTCTATCCCCTTACAACTGGATTTCGGCGCCGTTCGGTGGAGCCGAATGGTCCCAATAGGAATGCAGGTAGTGAAAGATACAGAAGAGCAATGAAATCAATGACCTACGTTTTTGGTGCTGTTGTTCTGTGTTATTTACCAGTGATGATCCTTTGGGCAGTGAACGCGGTTTTGGCTAGAAACACTTATATACACCTTGCGTTTCACATAACGGGTACAATTGTCTATGTAAAGTCGTCACTTAATCCCCTTCTGTACTACTGGAGAATACCTGAAATTCGTGAAGCCGTAGTAGAGATGTTGGGACTGAAACGAAGCCAACGGAGTTGTCGTCCTTGAGTTGATTGTGATAAAGGATTTGAATATTAACTTAGTACGGCAGTAAGCAAAAATGTTGAAGACAGAAGTTTTACACCTCTCTAACACCAATATCAAAATTAAAAACGCTTTAGGCTACATTTTGGATTCAGTGATTATTTAAGAATTTTTGAAACGCGAATTTTCGGACGGTTACAATGTCGGAGTTTTTCCCTTTGTCGTCGGTAACGTTTTGTTAGAACACAAGTAAAAGGAGCAGGAGCGGATTTAGGGAGGAGCCAACGGGGCAACACCGCCCTTTCGTCGGCATTTTGCAAACATTTTGTATGAGAAACACTGAAAATAACGTCTTTTGGAATGCAGATACCCCCGCCTTTTAGAATTGCGCGTTCCAGCCTTCCCTTTCCAAAATTTCTCGGGAGAAATTCTGGGGAGTCATTCGAAGAATAGAATAAGGCATGTAAATAATCTTGGAATCTAATATAAAGAATCCCCCAGTGAATGAATTGTTTCGCAGATTATATGTAGGCATCGAACAGAAGAACTAACAAAAAATTTAGATTTACAAAAAGACAATCTTAGCTGTCGCTTAGTATCTTACATGTTTTCCTGCATGCACGTAGGTTTACTGTTTATTAAAAGGAAACGATATCATGCTTGTATTCAGTATTTTATGTTCATGACCAAATATAAATTGTGGGTTATGCTGTTGTAACTTCAAAGGAGCCAACCGTTTACATTCTTTCTTTTTTTTGGATAGGGGAGGGGGGGGGGGGGTTGTGGAT
>JAOEHT020156213.1:0-11863 GCA_025448195.2 Parazoanthus atlanticus
CAGACTGAGTTTGTGCGAAGCTTCTAGAGACCGGGTAGAGAATGTATGTCTTCAAAATAAAGAGTTTTTGGTTGTCTTGTTCTGTAATTAGTGTGGGATGTTATCGGCTTTACTCATAGAAGAAAGATATTTTGAGAGTTTGTGTGATATTACAAGCAAAATCTGAAGTATACGCTATTCCCGTTTACTTAAAAATGGCACGAGTAAGGTAATTAACATTACCTCTTGTTTTGTATGAAATTTGAAAATTACTAACCTTACAAAAGAACTGATCCAAGCTGTTGCTTGGTTGCATAAAAAATGTGTCCTTCGATCTTTTAAGAACCATTCAGTTTATAATGAATATGTAGTACTGAATATATAGTTGTCATAGTTCCAGCCAAATGTAAAAAGAATGAAGACGACCATTGTTTTGAAATTTAGTTCCATAAAATGTTCGGGATAATTACGCAATACATATCTATACCGAGAACTTCTCATCTTGTTGATATACATGTGTGAGTTAGAACAATTGGCAACCGACGTATAAAAATGTTGGATGCAACAGTTACAACTCACATTTAATGTCGTATAGCAACAACAGGTCAAAGGTATTTTGGTAGTCAGAGTTTTTGGGCCTAAAACCGCTGGTTCAAACGAGCAAAAGAATCGCGTAGAGTTCAAAATCGATGCCGCGGTTGATCCAGGTTGTACCGATCGAAACGAAACACGATTATAGACCATTGACCCTAACAATAACCCCAACCCCCAATACAATAGCTGGTGCAGTAACATGTGACCAGTCAAAATACGGCAGCATTCGAACGGTACAGATATGACCACGCAACTCCGCTTGCACCGACCCTCACACGTGTTTATTGATTGTGGAAGTGTAAAATTTTCACGATTTTGCCATGTTTGCTTTGTGACCCCACATACAAAAATTTCTTTGTTTAGCTGGAATGTTTCTTTGTTAATTTCGTCTAGACAAAGAAATTTTCGGTATGTGAGAATTTGCACACGAGGAAGTGAAAACAAGACAACATCAAATAAGTTTCACCCAATATTGAATGCAGTGCATTGGGCTGAATGTCCCCAACCCCCCAGAAAGATCAAGATTAAACACATCTATACCCTACCCTCTCTCAACCCCGTTACTTCCCAAAGAACAGCGATTTCACAATATTTTCAGTACGATTAAAGTCCGTAAAGTAATGAACTAGTTTTAGCACTTGCTCTTCGTCAGTTTTTGGGAGCTAATCGGTTGCTTTTCCCGACATGTTAACGGTTTTCACTTCGGAGACTTTTAAATTTTAAAGGAATACTGAAAAGTGTCATTGTCTCAAGTAGCACCCAAAGAATCTGAATTCATCGTGGTTATCACACTACTACAAAACTCATTTTCAAATCAGCAAAAACGCCCCGTTTAAAATCTTGAAAAGCCTTAAAGCGGAGAGAGTGAGATAAAAGATGGATTAAAGAATATTGTGCAAGCATAGAAATTACATCATCAGTTTTGGGTTACATAACTAGAATTCTTGTTCTGTCACGAACAGCGAGTGCCTGCAAAACAGTGCTTTGGAAAGCATCGCTTATAGTATTTTAAACAATAGCTTTGAGACCAGAGCAATTGATTTGCATGTATAGCTTCTACTAAGGAACAACAGAAAAACATTAATTCTCTTTTTACCTTTGTTTAAAACAAACGATCCGTTTCGTTATGTTGCCTTGTTGTTATTAAAATATTGAGTCGAGGGTTATTCGAACAGAACTTCAAAAAAACACTACGCAATAGCCACACTAAAAATATCAGCCCTTTTTTGTAAATAACGATATATGGAAATACTTTCGAATACTTTGGTCCAATCTTTGGCAATTCAAAGTATAAATTTTGCTGGACAAATCAAGTAAAATTTTTCTAAAATAATTTTTACTTATTTAGTTATTAATGAAATGATACTGCGGTGAATTATTTGACATTGATAATTTTTTCTATTTTCTAAATTTCGTGAAGCATAACAAACAATTCTCAGTTCAGTGGTTCTTGTATATATAGTTCAAATCTACTTGAAGAAGTTACTGTAGTATAGTCCTGACCTTCATAAATATTGCTGAAACGTGCATTTCAGGGTTTCCTTTTCTTTTTCTAGCTCATACAGTTTTAGAATGTTTAGATTTTAAAGATCCGGTTTCGGAACCGATATATTAAAACACAAATTATGTATTGCATGCGTGAAGCGTTTTTTCTCTCACGCTCCGTGCATATCGATGTATGTTATATCATCGTCCTGCAAAAGCCAAAATCACGATTTAAATCTTTCTTATATTCCCCAGCAGTTGTTTTCTGACTTATGTATTGATTCAGTAAATCAGTTCTTGACAAAACTCATTCCTGCCTGACTTCGTTTTTTTCCCGCTTTTGTGTAGAACAGGCGGCGTTGACTTGAATTTGCACCCTTGGGTGCATATCTGATGCTCGACTCTCGAGTTCTCATGCAAATTATTTAGACACAGTTGCGGGCAGCAATCGTTTACAAGCATTAAGAAAACAAACTCCCTCACTAGTTTAGTCGTAACCAAGAACGAATTTGAAATTTATTACGAAGTATATCAGTTTCCGGAGAGGACTCCAAGCTTAAACGTAGATATGTCAAACGGTTGCTTAGTTACTCAGGTTGAAAGAAAATCACAACAAGCGACTCTCGCTTGCTAGAGTTTGAACTTTTTTTGTTAGTCGGTTTCATTTGCCTGTTTCTAACAGAATGAGTTTCGTTTTAAACATTTGTTATTTCGAGCAATTTATTCAAATGTGCGTTAAAAAGATTCTCCAATTTATCACATTTTCCTAGCCAACGAAAATCATCGTATTCTCATTTTTGACGTCAGCAAATCCGAATCCATTCGTATGATTTGCTTGACTCTAATAGACAACTCTTGTACGACTAAGCTTTTGATTAGCAGAAATTCAATTTTTTATCGCGCAACACGAAAATAAACTGTGCCACTTTGCTACATATTTCACAAGAATGCTGTTCTATTAAAATTATGTAATATCTCAGTTTCGTATTCCTGTAACTACTAAATGGAATTTTAAAAATAAGTCTGAATTTGAGAATTTGGGGACGAATCAAAGTCAAACACAAATACGGTTGGCAGTAACTAACGGATTCATATCCATTGAAAAGTTTCTCGAAAATGGAAACGGCGGTGAGTCAACCAAGAACTCACTAGTCTGACTAGGAAATAAGAATAAACTTTTCTAGATCAAATACAAATATCGGGGGTACATACAAATTGAACTGCACAGTATGTAAATCGATGAACAATTATTTTTAAAAAAATACAAATAATGAAATAGATCACTTCTTTTTATATAAAAATGGCTTGCGTTCCTCCTGTGAAGAGACTCCAGGAACTGTTAAGCCTTGTGAGAGACAAAGGAGTGTTGTAGTTGTATTTTTAAAATACAGCTTTCAGGCCGTTGTGCTTTAAAAAACTGACATAAAAAACCTATATAAAGAAGGTGTTGTTTACCCTTTGTTCACCAACCAACACTTCGAACAGTGATTGCTTCACTTATTACCCAAATATGGTGCCGTGTACCCGTCATGCCCCACGTGCCGCGAACACAAACCCCAAAGCCGTCGTTCTCCGAGTCTGGCTCCTTGAAAGAAGATGGTGGGATGAAGTTGTGGTCATGAATTTCCTATTTTCTCTTCTACTCTTGTTTCTTTTCATTCCTAAAGGACATCAATTTGTACAAGGTAAGTCATGCTGTTACTCAATTTTAATTTTTGGCATATTTTGTTGATACGACGGGTACCAAGTCCCATCGAGCGGCAGGTAATATTTCACTTTGCCTTGGAGCTCAGCTAGAGAGATATTCCTTCGACGAAAATCATTTACAGTTAGCTTAAATGAATAATTGTATCAAATAGTAAAGAACTCTTTGTCTTTTATGAAGCTTTGCAGCAGAAGTTTGGGTTGAATGAGGACCTTGTAAATCGAGGAGTACGCTCGCGGAATTTGTCCAAGCTTCGAAGCAACAGCAAAATTGTGTTTACATTTACATAATTCATCGCAAGCTGTTCCGCGTGAATTGGAATATTTTGTCAATTTTATCTGGTTGACCTGCTTTCTGGTGTTTGAATATTATCCAGAGTGTTCTGTGTACTATTCTGTATATTTTTACTATTTGTTGTGAGTTGTAAATTTGGGTCGTTTCCGTGTTTGAGTCCAGAAGAAACAACGAGTGAAATTTCGCGTTGTTCGATCACTACACCTACGATCTTTTGACCAGTTCTTCGATTTTCTTGAGCTAAGGGACAGTTGTCAAATTCGAGGGTCGAGTTTATACTATAAAATGAAAACTGTGGTTGTTTTCGGTCGAGTTTGGACATATTAATTCCACAACCGCCAATTTCAACGTCATGTGGGTCAAATTTCAACGAAATAAATTTGAATCAATATCAGCCGACCATCGCTGCCGCCAAGAAACGCTACGCTCGAGTGAATGTTTTTATTCACGAAATACCAAAACTTTGGTTAACGTGATTATTCAAAATTATATAGCTCCTTTTTCCGTAAAGTGTTGGGTGGATAAAAGGTGTAGGTATAAGGGAGTTTGATTCGGTCACCGTCAATTGAAATGACTAATAATATTTCCGAGTTTGTATAATTCTTCACTTTCGTCTCTTTTTCTTTCCAGAAAATTACAGCGAAGACGAAGATGATGCCAACGACTTAGACGTAGAAGGAACCGATGGAATTGATTTCGAGAAAGTATATGGACAGTATTATGCTACGGAGGCGACAATCGACTCTGAAAATGTAGAAAGTACATTGCCGCCGTCAGTCAAAACTGACGAAAATGGTGGTAATTCGGAATTTCTGCCGACCACAGCTCCCGCCACAGCCATCGAAGCATCCGAGGAAAATTTGAGTTCTGATAATTCAGAACGACTGAGTAATAGCAAAGAATATAGCATGTTCTCGAAGGGTGCCAATGATGCCGTGGTGGAATCGAATTCGAACGTCGAGTATGGTAAAAGCAATGAATCGCCGGAAGTTTCAGAGAAAAACACAAATTTGGCGGTGGGAACTTCGAGTGTAAACAACAAGGGTTCGACACGAATGGAGAGAAAGAACGCTGTAGATGGTGGACAAAATTCTGTGTTGTCTGAAAAATTAAAATTTGATTCAAAGAACCAAAAACCGGTTGAAAGAGATGGGAAAAATAAATTTCAAACGACAAAGGAGGGTAAATCAGGAAAGGGGGTAATTGCCGTTAAAAGCGAACATGAACAGAATGTTGATTTACAAGAGAACTCCACGGCTAAGCCGCCTTATGTGATGAAACACAAAATGAATCAAGAGAAGGATCAAAAACAACTAGATGACATCTACTTTTTATGTGAGTATACATTTCTTCTCAACGCGTGGGTTATTCAATTTACTGTACATAACGAGCTGTTTATGGTGTTGCGAAAATTTAATTTATTAAAATTCGAAAATCATTTTTTTTCTTGCTGAAATTAAAATACAAGAATATAAATTAGTTTGTTGTTTTCTTATTAAAGCATTACAAACAGAGAAAATAAAAAGTTCGACATTTATATTAGAGTTAAGTTTTATTTTTTTATTTTTTTTTAAATGTATTGAATTGATTGCAAAATACAGATTTCTTATATTTATTTTGCAGAACAAATATGCGTCAGTTTGTTCCGTCTCTTCGTCATTTTCGATAAGAAATCTTAATGAATTTTGAATTCCGTGAAGCAGTTGCTGTGTAATTTATTTTAAAAACAATCCAGTACGAATTGAAAATATTGTTGCATGCAATGGGTCCGTACATGAAATGTCGATAATTCACAAAACTTGTCAGTAAGTGGGATTGCAGTTACACATTGCAGCTGTTTCTACAACCTATCTTCACACCATGAGCGGCAGGAGGGGGTATCCTGTTGGGATTTAAGGGTTGATGGGAGTATTATCACACTTTGGTTGCTAAGTGCTATTACGCATACACATACAGATATACCAAGGAATTACATTTGTAGGTTCAATTTGCACACTGACGTTAGGAAGAAGACATTGTACTTGGACTAATATCCGACATTTGAGATAGTGTTTTGGTCAGTTTGTATTGAGTGGGCGTAGGCCAAGGGATTGCTCAAAACTGGACATTAATTTATTAAGTGAGTTTTATGGATTCCTGAAAGGACTGCTTCAGCCATGCCTTGAAAATCACTTGATCTGCCACCTTGACAAAGATTTTACTTCAAACAAATTTCTTGTTGTAAAATCATTGATGATAGATACACTGAAATTGAGCTTCATGGATTGAAAAATTTGGTGTTTTCATAAAAAAAGGTTACAAGTTTTGTAATGGTTTATTGTTAGCGTACATTTGTGAGACTGGCAGTTCTCTATTTTATGATTCTGTTATTTTGTTGTTCAAAGATTTCTTATGTTATACATATTATTTTGTCATTTCAAAAATTGTGATGATTCGGAAAGGTGACAATTTAGGGTGACATTAATAGAAATTTATGTTTAAAATGTTTAGTTTCAGTTTCTCGTATTTAAATTTTCCCGAAGATATTTAGATATACCTAGAGTTGTGGTTGGCCAAATATGACATTTCTGCGGGAGAAATCTTGAGCACATATAAGTCAGGAAATTGATTGATCAAAATTAATCAAGAGAGCCCAAGGCAACAGAGAATTAAACCATTATAATATTTAGCTATTAGAGATCTGACAAATAAGAATGATCACAAGAAATTGCAGTTGAATACATTGTGTATATTGAAGGACAATTCATGTTCCTGTGGGCTAACAATAATCTAATGATTATTTTTATTCACATATCATAAATATTTATGAATGTGCCAATTTTAAACCAGCAGATGTTTTATTTTATTTCACACCAGCCTCTCTCAACTGCATGTACCTAGGTCACTAATATATGACAGTAATAGAGAGAAACAGGAAATCCTTGGAGTGGTTCCACAGGGATGATGTAGTTTGCCGTTTTCATAAAAATTGAAAGGGTAGAGGAAGTTTATACTTGTATGTCATTAGTTGGAATGTTTTGCAGAGTTATTCCGAAGGGCCAGTGATTTTCTCCATATAGTTGACTTGATCACGCCGGCTACAAGTTTTCTATACTTCAGTCTCTATTTTTCATCATTCATACAGGTGTATGAAATGAATTTAGCAAATTAACTCTTATTCAGTGGGATGAATTTTTAGTTGACTTGCTTGTATTTTGTAGCTAGCTTGGATTTGCTTTTTCAAACTGAATTTAAGTGAATAAACCCAGAAGAAATCATGATATTTTTGCACGCATACGCAATCAAACATGTGCAGTGAACTTTTCTGCCCGAGAAGGGACTGGGTTTGAAGCTCTGTCTGGCCGCTTTGAACACTGGGAAACCAATATTGCATTCAAACCTCCGACACTCGTTCTCCCCCTACTTTATCTTTGTCTCCCCTTACTAGGTCCTGTTTGGTAGAACCCTGGTTTTGGTAGCTGTGGCAGTTTCATCCTGCTATTTCAAATAACCTGTCCTTTGGGATGTTCACTGTAACCTGTGTGACCAGAAATTATTGTACAGTAAATAACTGTCGTATGGTTAATCTGGTTTTCCAGTTTATATTTGCAGCTAGGTCAACTGATTGTGGGTTTATTTGTTAGATTATGTCCATATTTTCTAAAATCCAAACTGCTTTCCCCCATAAAAATAAACACAGAACATGACAACATGACACAATACAATTGAAAAAAATTTGCCATTCTGAAATCAGGAAACAGTTACCAAAGGGTTTCTCTTTTAAGCAGATGTGAACATTGCTCACATTTTTCTCTTCCCTGATATTTGGGATTTAGAAAGTTATGATCCAAAATATAGATGTGCAGCTGAAAATAAGTAAGAATTGTCTTCCCAGTTAGCTGTGCTAGATCAGACGATCACTACCTATGAACCCTAGCATTCATTTCATTTTAATTAAATTGCAGTTCTCAAAGGTACAGATAAAGTATTGTCTTGTCTTGCACAAGTTATTCTTCAGAGCCCTGTGATTAATTCTGAGCTTAGTTATTAAGATTAACTGCATCATTTTCTATATAGAATATATTGTGAAAATAATTTTCAGGCATTTTAACCAGTTCATTTCTATAAGTATTGGGGCCCAAATTGCTGTAAGACTTATCAATTTTGGCCAAGATCGATAAAACAATTTTAAAATACATAAATTTGGTAAAGTTATTTTACTTTATGTTGAGGGACTGGATTGCAATAATGTCTTAACTTTATCTGTTTTTATCCTCGGTAAATAGAGTGTTGTTATTATCATTATTATTTTCCTTTCAAGTTTATTCTCACTGAAAGTCTTACCACTGAACTACTCTACTCTTCCAGTTAAAAATTAAAACTGGTGTAATACAAAGGCAAATAAAACAAATACGACATTAAATGACAGTAAGAAAACTCTTGTTTCTTATTGACACTTGACACAGCTCAGTGTTTTCTCAAGTTTCACTGGTCTAGATTAGCATTGACCTAGTAATGAAAATGAATGCTTGACACTAAAGAGGAATTATAAACTAAGGTCCAGTGTTCTAATTAAGAACAGCTTACACTGGATTCTTTGCATTTGCATCAATACTTGGAAAAGGTGGCCTATCATTCCATCTCGCTGCTAGATTTTATAGTAGCCAGGATGATAGTGGTGGTTTTTTTGTTGGATGAAGCACTATTCCCCAGCTGACCTGGTTGACGTTGTCATTCATTCAGCAAACAGGGTTAAAGTGCAAGAAGTGTTGTGACAAGGTTGTTTGGTTATTAACAGCCATCTTTTGAAGAGCTGTTTGTTAAATGAAGCTCTAAATCAGACAATGGAAACATGAAGTCTAATTATGAACCCTTTTAATTTATGCATACTTTGCATGAACCTTTCGGTGTCCATGAAGGAGAGTTTATGAATCAGACTTTCATTTACTCATCTCTTCCATGTGAACTTTTGTGTTCCCAGTTCAGTTGGCAGTTGGAAAATGACTTAAACAGATGGAAAAATTGGACGTTGAGCTGATTCAGGCAGCATTTATTGACAATATTCTTGATCTTTCTTCAGTTATCGTAATTGGGTGCAGTGTGGCCGGTATCGCTGGGCTGGCCCTCGCAGGATACTGCTGGTATAAGTGAGTATTTTAATGTTCCTTTACCAATACCATTTACTGACTCTGGTCCTGTTTTTATTTTCAAACATCAAATTTTTGAAACTTTTAACTTGTGATTTGTAGGAAATGTTTGACATCTAACTTTCTGCTCTAGACACACAAAATGAGTGGTCATTTTATGGGATTTGTCAATTAGTTTAGAAGTTACAGCATCTGTAGTTTTTTTTAAAAATTGAGCAAGACTAGGGTTGGTAAGCTGAAATTTAAGAGTGTGGTCGTATTTCAAAAATATTACTTAGAAAGCTGTTGATATTTAGGTTTGTGAAAAAGAGTAACATGATGGGCCATATTTCTTTAGATTGGAAACTGGTTTTTCTCTTATAATCTGAACCTAAACCTAAATTCAGAAAATAACTTGGAACAATTTATTAGAGTTTGTTGGAAATTGTGGAGTTTTATTTTTAAGTTATAAGTAAGAGTTATTAAATACTAGCACAAAATTATTTTTCGTAAGAATCAAAGTAAATAATATATTCTTAAGTTGATCTGTCTTCAGACTTAATTTGTTTTGTGTAAAGCTGTCACTTACATAGGCTAGACCAATTTAGTAACTTTATAGTGCACAATTTGAGAGATTGGAGATTTAAACAAAAAGATAAAATACAAAATCAGTTCAAAATTTCAGAAGTCATCAGAGACTTGTAACTATCGGTGAAAAAAAGAAAGATTTTGTCGAAGTCTTCATCACCTTGATAAGAGATTAAAACAAGTTTCAAGTTTTGCCAATATTACCTTCAATAGGTCTAGTGTTAACCATTATTTTACTCTCACAGGCTGCACACCACAGCTAAAGCTGTCAGCGAGGCCGAGTACCCAGGAACCTATGGAGCGGTGTCAGGCAAACAGCCTGTCCACCTAATGCAGGTATGAAATTCTTTGTAGTCGAGCTTGTGTACCAACTTTGAATTAGGGATGAAAGTTTGCTGTTGTACAGTGGCCCTATAATTATTGAAAAAGGCGATTATCAGTGAGATAAGGTTGACTAACTTCAAGCACACAGTTTCATTTGTCTAATTCGCTTCCTGGTCACTTTGCATAGTTTTTGTGAGCACGTATGGTACTTTATACTAGTCTTGTAGGTTGACTGTGCATAGGAATAAAAGAATCTTGAGTCTTTTACTTCAGAGCCAGAGCCAAAGGATAACTGAGGATGCCACTTACTTTATGCCATGTGATCAATTTGATAATTTTCCATGTTATACAACCAAAAGCAATGTCAGTGCATTTGATCAACTCGGTACTAAGTTGGTACAGAAAAATTTTTGTTTTTCATTAATATATGAAAGAGCAACAGAACAACTCGAAATTCATATAAGTTGGGTGCCAGACAATACTGCTTCAAAAGAAAAAGAAAATCACTGATGAAACTTCCAACAAAAGCTCCATAACAACTTGAAAGTAAAAGACCTTAGTCTTGGAACATCTTAGGAAGCAAAATGGAAGGCAATAGCTTGTGCATAATCTGTCTGATTGTTTGCTTAATGGTAAACAGTTGTAAGAGCTATGTAACTGGGAACAGCATGTTCAAACTTGAGTGTACGAAACCCCATGTCTATTGTACTGGCAAAGAGGGACCAAAGCTATATTCCCTCTCAGAAGACTAATTTCATTGTGAGTAAAGAAACTGTGCAGAAGTTGTTTTCAACCCAAAACCTTTGTGAACATTAATATGACTAGTGTTTAGCTCTTCTGACTAGGGTCTAGTTACTATTAAAAAACTAAAATGGCTAGACTTCCTAGCCTCGTAACAGATTGTTAAACCTGTTTACTTGAGTGTGTTCAGCTCTTCTGATAATTTATACGAA
Source organism: Parazoanthus atlanticus (assembly GCA_025448195.2). Taxonomy (NCBI): domain Eukaryota; kingdom Metazoa; phylum Cnidaria; class Anthozoa; order Zoantharia; family Parazoanthidae; genus Parazoanthus; species Parazoanthus atlanticus. The sequence continues at coordinate 11,028 of JAOEHT020156213.1, forward strand.
AAACGTTTTGCTCTTTTTGCAGTCTGGGGACCAAAAATTAGATTACAATGCTGAAATGTATCACTACCAGCACACAAAGAACCAGCTGGCTGCAATGGAAAAGTAAGTTGATTAGGTGCAGTTGAATGCTGTGTCACACATTAGATCTTTTTTGGTGTGGATCCATTTTGGAACTAAACTACATGTCACTTGAAGGTTTCTATGAATATAAACTTGACCAGACATGTTAGGTGCCAATGCCATGTTTTTTTTAAGTATGTGAACAGAAGAAGGAACTAATGACCCATCCAAAACTAAAGTAAAGTAAAGACTGGCTCATGTTTTGAAGTAGCCAAAATTGTGCTTGTAATTAAATTGTGTTTATCTGCATTCCTACAGAGCTGGTGGGAGTAGGGTAATTAAGGGTGAAACCCTTGAGGATGAGGAGAATAGCGACGAGGGTGATGAAGGTGACTACACTGTGTACGAGTGTCCAGGACTTGCTCCAGTAAGTTTTTACAAAGTCTGTTCATTTCTTTGTGTTTCCCTTGTTAATAGTCAACTAGTTTTTGGGAGACTCAATTACGATTGTGTTGATGTTAGGCCAAGGGAAATGAAGATAAATCTCTATGGGAGGAACAGGAAAATGGAATGGGGGAGAAGTGGGTGGAACACGGGAGAGGAAACGGCAGCCAGGGGGGGGGCAAGAAAGCATAGCTTAATAGCCCATTTCCGAATTACGCTCCACTGCTCACAAACAAAACCTTCAAGTCGAGGCTCGGTGCTCACTTTTCATACATTTGTTGTATTTTTGAGCACTTGGCCTCGACTCGATGCTTTTGTTTGTCGGCAGTGGA
>JAOEHT020156307.1:0-11861 GCA_025448195.2 Parazoanthus atlanticus
TTTAGAAGCTCTAAATTTCAAAACTTTCCGGAGGAGCATGCCAGCCCCACCAATCCAAAATACGCTCCGCGATCTCTGGATATAAAAGTGCACATACACACTAACTTTTTCATTAGCGGAAAAGACCAAAAATAAAGACAAATTCATTGCTTTCAACAAACGAATAAAGTTAAAGCAGAGCAAGTGCTAATTGCTCTCAACAATAAAATAATACAATGAAAACCAATTAAGTTTCTCCAAGTAGCCAAACACGTCAGGTAAGAACGTACGCGCACCTCACTCTCACACTTGGCGATCTGCGAACATCCTCTTTTTGCAGTTTGTTAACACACGGTCAAATTATTACCACCGTTGCGTGTCTCAGTAAGTACATGAATCTGTAAACTAGCAGCTGCTTTTATTTGAACCACTGGCTAATTAAATTCGCCTTGTAAATACTGAATTTGTCGGCGTAAAAATTTCTATACGTTGTTAACTGAAGAATTGAAAATCGTAAATAAATTATTAACTTTATGACAGGTTTCCCCCAAATAAAGGCATTTTAAGGTTGTATCTAAACCATTAAAACGGCAAGCAATCAGAAAGTTAAGGTAAAGTTCCAAGGCTAACGAGTCCCTAAACCGTTATTTTTCAAATGCCACCGGGGCGAAAGAAAGGGTGGCCGTGAAAACGACGCGCTCACGCATCTGTCAGAAGTGAGTGATGCTCAAGAACCTCCCCACCCACAACCCCGCCACCGCTAATGCTTTTCAGTTGTCAGTTCGGATAGTTAGAGTGCTCTGTTCGAATAGAATTGCAAGTTTCACCTTCATTTGGCTACAGTTGTTAAACAGGTGACGTAAATTTACGATCTTCCTTAGTTTAGTGGCATCGAACAAGATGACTATTTAGACTCTGGCAGCTGGCCGAAAACACCCAAAGCGAAAACGTTGGAGTTCAGAAATACCCTCTATTGTACGCTGCCCCTTTCCCCCTCCCCCATCTCCTCGTATGACTCGTTTTGGCATGCGACAGCGCGCTCGCCGAGAGAGTGTCTCTTTTATTTTTATCAGTTTTATTTTTTGTGGTCCATTTTTATAAAAACAATTTTCATCAACTTTCTATAGATTTTGGCCGGCTTCCTGTGTTGGATACCAAGCATACGGACTGCAGTTATTTCCCGAATTATCGTGCATGCATATTTGTATTAAGACAACAAATCGTTTCTCAAAAGTAAATACTAAAACAGTAATTGATTATCGATAGGATTTCTAAAAGGTGTGCATTATTTTATTCATTAATACTGAAGGGATTATACCCTGACTAAACATCATTCCCATCAAGCTTTCTTCAAATCGACTCGAATTTAAATTTATCATGACTGCCGAGCAAAAGAGAATAAAAGACTTGCTAACAAAAATTAATTACGTGTAATTTCTCTCCAAGCAACAAAACGTGTCAAGTAGAAATGTCAACAAAAAAGATCTCACTTAGAACTGAAACGACTACAAACCAATAAAATAATTCCCTTGGGTCTCGCTATTTTTGTATTATAAAAGAAACGATTGATTAAATGGTACTTCCCCATCAGCAGCAGTTTTCAGTTAAACAATCATAACCATTTTCCGGTTTACGGACATCTTAAGGCCCTGACACACGGTGCAACATTGCACGCAATATTGCGCGCAGTGTGGAAATTGCACCGTGTGTCAGCTCTTTGAAATTGTTGCACGCAATATTGCAGAAGTAGAATCCGATTCTACTTCTGCAATATTGCATGCAACATTTTCAGGCCGGTGACACACTAATTGTAACAATTGCGTGCAATATTTCATGCAATGTTGCACCGTGTGTCAGGACCTTTAAGCAGTGAGATGACAGCTGAGAAAGTCCGAGAAAGGTATTGATAACATTACGATAGTTCAGCTATTGAAATGTTTTTTAAAATAATTCCGTGAAGTATTTCTGTTCTTGTTGAGTTGTGTGTCATAGGTTCGAAATCATACCACTTGTGAAAGAGACGCGAAGATTCCGTTGCAAAAGTACAAGCAACAAACATGTGCTCCGGATATTCTCTATAGTTTGTATAATTGATTTTGTTACAGTTAACAAAACATTTTGCGCGCACTCGGCAAGCCAATCTATCAGCTTCAACAGAACAGAGCAGAACTTCCAGAAAGCTTCAGTTTCTCTGTTCGCTTCCGGTGTCAGTGCGAATCGGTGATTGCCGCGGTCACGGGAGGCATACATACATTTCAGGTCCTCCCCGCAGGGCTTTTCAGCAACCTATTCAGTGAAGCAACAATCGGTGAAGTTTGATTTATTACAATTGGCAAAACATTTTGAGCGCGTTCGGCAAGTCAGCCTAACAACTGTCATTGGTAACTTCAACAGAACAGAACAGAGCAGAACTTCCAGAAAGTTTCAGTTTCTCTATTTGCTTCCTGTTTGCTGTTCAGCGATCTGCGCGACTCGTGAAGAAGGCGTGGACATATTTGGGCAAGTTATGCTCTGTTCTTATTCAGCTTTATCACTTCCGCTATCGAGCACGTGCATTCCGCATTCTTGTTTCTTTTGATTGATCAAATCTTATATCGAGTAACATAGTTTTAGATACTGATTTCACAATGCGTTCCACTATGTTATCTGATCTCTTCTGCCATTGTTTGCTTTCAGTTTCAAGTGAAGATTATTAAAGTAACGTAAATAATATAAGTGACAACTATTATACTTTATGTCCTTAAGGTATGGTGCCCAGAGGTCAATTCAATCAGTTATTCTAGACAGTCGTGTTGCTTTTGAAAGTGCCGAATAACCACGCAATTTGGTGCTGATAGTATTGATTTGACACTTTGTGTTTAGGCCCTGAAAAGCTGTAGCAATTTATGGTGCGGGTTTTCTTGTTTGAACGCTTTTGTCAAAACAAAAGAACACCCGCCTGTCTTTTTTGCACGAAGAGAGGCTTTGTGGAATCAGTGCTTCTGTTTATAATGGGGCCACGGCCAGAGAGATGGGGTTATTTTCCTTTTAACTTATTTTTGAAACGATATGTTTAGGTCCGTCAAATTTCCGAGTGCTCCAAGTGCCTAACTTCCTCTGCAGAATACTCTATGCGCATGCTCGCAAAGCTACTGTGCAATGACGTCATTGCTATTTGCTCAAGTATATCAGGCACACTATTGCTGCTATTATATCATAGCGTGCATTCAGAGGCGTGCATTATTGGAGTTTCACTCTTAGTTTCTGGATCAAAGCAATCTGGTGGCGATTGTGAACAAAATTACAAAACGGCAAAACTGAGGTGAGCTTTTATTACTTTTCCCGTCTACTTTACTGTTTTTTCGACGTATATTTTATAACCGCATGCTAGAATGGGCAATTTTAATGAGAGCGATGCCGGTAGCATGGCCCGAAAAAACAAATCGTTCATAATTTAGTAGCTTTGTTGAAGTGCATATTGGAGACATTTCAAAATAAACTATTGCCGTCTTGCCATAAGCGATGTTAGTTGTGTTTTATAGCGTATATTAAGGCGTTCAGTTGTTTGGTATGCACAGACTCAAGAATATATAGCATTTTGAGAATAAATCTGTCTAAAAGCTGTACATTTCCCGTAAAACCCAATAGTTTGCTTTAACTTGTTCTAAAATGTTATAAAGCCGGTAGATTACGAACGACTTCTTACATAGATTTCCATGACTCCAAAACCGCTTGGTGTATCTTTGATACAGTTCAAGTTAGGCGTCAAAGGCCGTACCTGCCACGGAGAACACGAGACTTATCGCGGGGCCGCCACTAGAGTTCCTTCGAAATTATTGGACGCGCCCAGTTTTACGAAGTCACCACTCAAAAGTATGCGGTTCAGTGTTGTTTGATATATAATTGCAACTTAGCTTAGCTATTTCTAACTCGATATATAAAATGTTAAATGTTTAGTGGTATAGAGTTAGGATATATAAGTATTCACGTTGCTACAGTACTGAGTACAGTACCGATCGAATAGAACTGATTTCATTTTTTCCGTCACGCAACCCCATTTTAAGAACGTTTGGCTTTATAGACAAAATAGACAAATAATCGGTATATCGAATGCTTTGTGCATAAACCTAGCTTCGAGTCTTTCAGCAAAGGCAAATAAATAAACTTTGCGTGCAGATATCTGAATATCCGATGTAGGGACTATACTGTGCATATCATGTCATGCATTCTAATAGTTCCTGGAAATCCGCCAGTCGTGACATAAGGCCGATGGAAATTTCTCGTTGGGGTCAGCGCCCGAATGGTTTTAGCTGCCGCGTCAAAATGATTCGTCGCGGAATGGCTTTTTTATTAAATCTGAGAGTTTAAAAGAGAATATAGGCATTTTCTTTCTATTGAAATTCAGTGATGAAAAATGAAAGTTGATGAAAAGCCCGCACCAAATTTATGAAACGAACCAGATAATCATGCAATTTCCATCGGCCTAATTTTAATATTTCTGTCTGTTTTCAAAGTTGCGTGAAGAAATAGTACATAGATTTTGATTCAGATTGCTCCAAAGCAGTTGTTTAAAAGCTTTTGCTTCTTTTTATAAGTCGTGCCGTCAATTCGACTACAATTTGTTGGCGATGCAGAATAACTTGGCAGTAGCAAGTGAGTGCAGAGATATAATAAAAGGGCCGCCGTGTTCAATGAAGAAACGTACATTGATTTTCAGTTTCAGTTTCAGTTTATTAGTGCCCAAATAGTTGAACTAATCCAGGCACGGGATTCAAGAACTAACTTGAAGGTATAAGAAACTTTCGCGAACGTAAAGGACCATTCCTTTCTTTTGAAATCAGTGTTCTGTGTGGCAGATAATATAGTGTACATGTGTTGCTGCGTGCGTGTTCGGCCAACCTTCGTGCAAGGGGGGCTGCAAGCACGAAACAAAACGATGTCGGAAGGTTTGCGTTCCCTCGGAATAAGAAAGCGACCGGAGGCCTGAAAAACTAAATTTGGTAGTTAAAATTACCACAAAGTCGCTTGTGATATTAACTCTCGAAACTTGTAATCCGAACCAGATGAAAGTGAAATTTTCTTTTTTTAAATAATAATTAATATATCGAATAATTTTTGCCTTTACAAATTATTTTGTTCCTAGATTATATTTATGGGGGAGGGGGTCGGGGTGGGGCAGGGGGGGGTGAGGGAGGGAGTAGCCAAATCTGTTATTCCTTAATTATTTTTACTTAAACCTGAATCCACAGTCTAAATGTTAAACCACTAACCCACTACATTTTATTAATTTGATAAAATTTGTAATCTGAACAAAATTGTTGGTAAAATCTGCTGATCCATAAACCCTTTCACCCTCCAGTTATCATTTCATTTGAAGAACAGCAAAAATAACTTAACATCGAATCAAATTTTAATTCGCAGAGTGTCCAACCATCCCGATTTAGGTGGGATTATCCCAATTTTGCTTGCAAATCCCAAATCTTGATTCATGCATGGTCGGCATAGGAAAATCCCGATTTTGAAGATTTGCTCTCCCGAAGTATGAGCAAAGGAAGATATTTTTCTCAATTTGTTCAATTTTATCTCAAAATATGCCTTTCGTGGACATTACATGTAAGTGAAAACTGGCCATCAATTATTCACTGAGCATTTTTGAAAATAATATTCATCTAGACTACTGCAATTGACATTTCAGGACCTCCAAATTTCAAATTTTCTTGGGGACCATACCCTAAACCTCCCCAGAAGCCATACCATGAAAATTCTGGTTTTGGAACGTTTGTAGGTTGGACACTGAATTACTACCAATTTGTATTTTGATATGTTTGGGCTTACCAGCTTCTTTCATTGGCAAAACACTATTTTGATCGAACAGCTGTTTGGGACAATACTATATGTACCCAAATCGTATTCAATAAATTAAACGTTACAAATTCATGACCTGTGGTAAATAACCCAGACCTCTTTTCAGTTCACATAATAATCAGTGCTATCGATAGTTGTTGTCCTAGTTGTTGTTATGTTTCATTTTTATAAATTTTGTCCAAATTAAAAAAAATAGTTTATTTGTGTATCCAGGTTCTTATGGGCCCTGGAAACCCTGGAAAAACCTTGAAAATCGTAGAATTTTAGACTTAATTTATTTATCCCTGGAAAACCCTGGAAAACTGAATTGAAAACTCTGCACTCTCAAAATAATCCATTTTGTTGTTTTCTGTTTTGGAGGTCTATCAAAATCACCGACTTCCTGTTGATTTATATATGATAGCATGTCTTCTCTAGGAGCACACATAAGCGGCACATGTTCGTGGTATTCCCTTTGGGGAACTGGGTATGAGAACGATGCAATAATTACATCACGGTGACCACATGCAATGTGTTTCAGTTGGTTAAAACAGGATGCAAATTAGTACTATACAGTGCAGAAGACACAGGCCAGCTTCAATTAGTTGTCACATCAAATAGCTTAAAAAGAAAGGCAGCAGTTTGACGAATTGTCTTCAAAACTGGATGATGCTCTAGAAAAACAGCATTGACTCACTGCAACACTGATTGTACCTGTTCAATTCAGTGTGTTGCTGTTAGTATTCTGTACTTGTCAGTGCAGCCATGCATGGCATCGTAGACGTTTCCTTGGACACAGCTAGACCATGTTTGTGGTACTGTAACTGGCCAAGAAAATTACATTTTGTACTATATATGTTAACTCTTTGTTATCATTTGTAACTTATCTATAATAACATTAACATGTTTGTTGACAACAGAGTCATATCCTTGCTTTTTACTTACAAAAAAAGTATTAAAATTAACAAGATGCTCTTCAGAATAAATTTTGTCCTATGTTTTCTTTGGTTGGTGGTAAAAAGTGGACACTAGCATTATATGAAAATGGTTTTTGATTAAAAATGTTTAATGCTCCCTGGAAAACCCTGGTTTTTAAAATTGTGAAGCCGTCTGAACCCTATCTGTATCACTGCATTAATCCCATTATTGAAGGACCAGTTGTCAGTAGTTATCAGGTGGGGAGCCACCATGTTTGTGGGGAAGAGCCATGGTTTTCTGTACAATGTTTTTGGGAGGGCCTCACTTTTTAGAACTTTGCTAGTATCGATGCTAGTAAACTTTGCATACGGTAATGATTTTATCATTATGAATGTACTACGTACTGCTATACAAACGATTTGAATCATTATGATCTACAGTTCTTAATTTATAATTATATGACTTGCTTACATTTTGAAACTTGAGCTATTTGTGAAATGATCAACCAGTCAAAAACCTATCCAATCATGACATACTGTACAGAACATTCTTCCAGATTGCATGCAATCATCAGAATTTTTGGTGGTCTTGTCCCTTGCTTCTTGTTTCTTGACAATGAGTGATGCTTAAGATTGTTTTGTTTCTGTTATTTGCTGTTTCACTAAGGCCTTGCAGGTTGCACTAATGGAACGAAGTTGTTTATTTTTAGTTAATACTGTCACAATCCTATCATCAACTTGTGTTTGTAACATTTGTACCATCTGCAAACACGACTGAAACCTTAACAGGTTACATTCTTGCACTAGTGTGAGGGATGGGGAATGGTCCCGAAAAAATCGTGGGTCTCGGAAAAATCTGGTCCGATCTCGAAATCTCACCTCTTTTTACTGAGTCTCAGAAGTCTTGTATTTTACGATTTTTTCGGGTCTCGGAGTCTTGGAATGTTTTTACGAACAGGATCGGAGTCTCGCAATTTTTGCCGACGGTCTTGAAAACTCTGCATTTATGTTTCTCCATTTTTGCAATCGACACTGTGTACAACACAGTATTTCGTGTGTACAGTAAAAGGTACTTACCTTAAAGAAAATTAAAGACTTGGCTAATATTTACTGTACCTTGTCATCATAGTCTTTATGGTCCATGACAACAGTGCAATTTCCTTTATCTGCCGAGATGACAAACAGGCTTTGGTCTTTGCGTAGATTTTGTACTGCTTTTAGTTCAGGTTTTGGTATGTTTGGGAGCAGTGGAACGGCTTTTTGTAAACCCCGTGAAACTTGAGATCTAAGTTCTTCGGGTGTGGTTGTTGTGACCTTGATAATACTTTTGTGACTGTATGCACGTACTGAGGTAGAGATCTTCGTTGTCCATGAAATGATGAATATTTTCTTTACTGATTTTCCTGGCTTGGATTCAGATTCAGATTGGGTTCAAATTTTGCAATTGCAGCAATTATGCACTGTTTGCAACCTTTGGCGGCTTTAGCGCATGTTGAATTGAAACTAATTGATTTTTTCAAATATATTTTTCAGTACAAGGGTTGCACGCAGAGTCTCGGGCTCGCATTTTTCAGATCGTCAAAGTCTTGGTCTCGGATTTTCGGGCTTGGATTCTAAAACGGTCATCTCGGAAGTCTTGGATTTTACTCTTCACCACCCCTAGTGTGACCGACTTTTTTCAGCCACTCAATTTTTCAGCCGGCCAAAACTTCTAAGGCTCCATCGTCCTGCCTCGAAGCAGGACAATTCAGGAATGAATGGTAGCCAAAGCAATTATTTTGTTAATTTATCTCATTCCACTGTTAGCAGTAATTGCAATACATATAGTTAGGAAATTTTGTTTAGATCTACATGTGGCCTCATGCAAATGGAAAGTGAGACATAATTGGCAGACACAGGAAACAGCTTTGTTTACTTTGGAGTTTCGCCTTGATAGTGCATCCACTGCCTGGACTAAACTACAATTAGTTGGATATAGGCTCCTGGAAAACTGGAAAATCCTCGATTTTCAAAGTGAAGGTATTATTCAAACCATGTAACTTGGTGTTGCCAATATTAATAATTTTGTTTAAAGCTAGTTACACTACACTGCTTGATTATATTAGCTGCATCCAAATAAAAAGTTCATTCGCATGTACAGTATATTCGAATGTATAGTATGTTTTATGTTTAAAACGTAGACAAATCTTTGAATTTTAAAGGTGATTTTCAAGTCTCTCCAAGATGAGGTACACTGTGGCTACTGTTACCCTCCTCGTGGTTATCTTATTCATAGCACATGCACAGTCCCAAAGGAACAAAACAACCTGTGACACCCCGCCATCGGACCAACAGCAGTGCATGCAGGCTGGCTGCTCCTACAAAGACTGCCACATGGAATGTAGTAAGTCCACCATTTCCCAAAAGATGTGCTTCCAGATTTGTATGCCTCCAAGAAGTCCTTGTCCAAAATCAATGAACTGCTAACTGTACCCAGACTTGTCTTGGAGACTGTGAGTCTGCAGAATGTGGCTCTTCAACAATGTGTGTACAGCAGTGTGGTGGGAAATGTGAATCAACCCGATGTACCTCCAAGATATGTAATCAACAGTGTTCGGATAGTGCATGCACACTTGAGTGTGCTGATGGAACAGAGATGTGCAGTCAGATATGTAACGGAACTTCCTGTGCCAGTCTCATCTCCAAAGCCAGCAGAGTTGAGAGGCAGTTCTGCCCTGGAAACTGTGCTAGCATGCAGTGTAATTCCTTAAACTGCACCCAGGTAACATAACTAAGTCTTAGTTAAAGGCTGGTTTGAGTGCTTACCAAATCCTGAACCTATTTCAAACCTGATTTTAAAAGCTGTTTTCTATAGCCTATTCCAGACCAAATGAAGAAATCGATACACTAATTGAAGCAATATTTAAAAATTATAATTGCGTTTCACCATTGTTATTTTTGAAAAAAATTGAAAAAATTGCCACTGAAAGCCTGCCTTCAGCCCAAAGTTCACAAACATTTGCGCTGATAGTAGCTACATTTAAAAGAAGTTCAACAATACTTGCTGTTATTTAGGCGGACTAAATTGTTCTTGTCCTGTTTGTTTTTTTGTGGAGTGTATTTCTTGATCTGAGCACTCTAGGACTTGTCTGCCTGTTGCACAAGAACAACTTGTAACATGGTTGATAAGTTTCGGACGAAATATCAAAGGCAAATGTTTCTAGAGACAAGTTTCTTGTACTTTTGCAAAAGAAAGCAGTCTGTGTTCACTCGGCCATGTTAATTAGTTTCGAATGCAATGGAGTGCAAACTCATGTTCTCCTCCAGTTGCAGTGGAGAACAGACTGAGATTTCCATTATGTGAATTGCATGGATGAAGCACAACACAACCATTGAGTTTACCACCAGAAAAGTTAAGAAAAATGCAGTGAAAATGCGAATTGTACTTCCGAATTTTTTGAGATACGGCCATAATGCCACGTATTGATAGCCTGACCAAAAAAAAACTTTTTTCAGCCGGTTTTTCCAGTGTGTGGTGGTCAGGGCACTTCAAGGTATCTGAACACAGTTGTGAAAAGTTTGCGTATCTCTACTACAACATGATACGCGTCTCATTAGTGCTACTTTGTAACAACTGATTAGCCCAAATTTAGTACAATTAGAATATAATTATTACCAGGAGAGTTGTCTTTGTGATTCAATCCATTTCCATGGCAATTAAGGACCAAAAAAATTCACTTGTTTTTATTTGCGAAAGAACTGTTAATTAGATTTTTATATAAAATTACACACATGTAAAAAGACCGTAGGGTTTTTATGGCATGAATTTTATGTGATTGCGACAGGCAGTTGCCTTTGTCTATTTTCAAAATAAAGGTTCACTACGTTTCGAGTCGTATTGTCGATCCCCTTTGTCAGAATTAATTTTTTTTGTTTTTCGTGAACGAACCGCCCGTCATCTCAACTGAATTCATCAATTGACCCGATTTTGAATAAACGTAGCAAAAGTTAAATTTAGTGTTCTTTTGAAACTTCTGCACTGCTATGGGAAAAAACCCAGACAACAAAAACGTATATTTCTCTTGCCAGGTTTGTTTTTCGTAACTATTACCTTTCTGACATGATGTCCTATGAATGATAACTACTCAGAAACTGTCAAGACTGTGTTACTGTTCAGCCACCTTTAAGGCTATGCTCGCACGGTACCAACAGTTCAAAATTTGTGCATTTGGGTGTTCCGTTCAAACGAAACCACTCATACTGTACGAAAATTTAGATGCTTAGCCATTCAAAAGTTAAACCTCCAAAATTGAGGACAAGTTTTTAGCTGGTGGAGTCGAAAATTTGACTGGCGTGGTGTGAACGTTATTTAAATTTTGTACAGCAAAGGCGTGGTTGCATGGATATGTGGTAACTCGGCTACATGTAGTGTTCTTTCCTCGATGCCGTTTTGGGTTTGGTAAAGTAGCGCTCTGTGCATGGGCAAAATGGTAAAACCACTGAAAAAAGGATGAAGTTCAACCTGGTTCGTCCGTTCCGTGTGAAAAAAGCGAAAATATTGAATGTTTCTATATGAACAAGATCAGACATTTGGTCAAAGCACGAGATTGCTTGAACTGAAAAATAGTTCGCGTTGAGATTGTTACAAGTTTCTGCGCTCGCCCACCTGAGATTTTTTCCCAAGGACTACGTCACTAGTAACACTTTTCTACAACACTGATAGAACTTTTTGGCCTGCAGTTCTTCAGAAGCCTTTACTTTTTGCTTATTTTTGCGCATTTCTAAACTGTTTTGAACAAAAAGGGTGGCAAATTTAGTTTTTCTCAGCTAATTCTATGTTAATTTCTGAAAAGTGGCTCAGACCGCTGGAGTAGCCATCTGAAGTGGTCTTACACCTCAATATAATTTATTTTGCATGAGCATGTTTTTTCTCTGTAACTAGCCTGAGCTGACCGCTAATAAGGACATATTTATAATGGGCAATTGCCAGGGCAGAGGTTGACATTACGTCCTTGTGGGGGTACTCCCCAATTATTCTGCTGGTGGTGTCCGGCGTGCTTTATGAAACCGTTACCCATTGTCATAGCATATTTTCAGGCCAGCCCTCTAACTTAAAAGCTTTACCTTCTTAACCCCCCTCCCCCTTTCCCCACAGATTTATTG
>JAOEHT020156415.1:0-11861 GCA_025448195.2 Parazoanthus atlanticus
CCCGTAACACCCAAATATTTATTATCTTAAGGCCTCAACTAAATAATTCACTACGTTATCTTAAGGCCTCAACATAATATATCACTACGTTATCGTAAGGCCAATTCACTACGTTTGTTAACAGACTTAATGGCCAACTGAAAAACTGTATACCTCACGTACTAAAAACGTATAAAATTCTATAATTAAATTTAACACTCCGGCATGATGAAATTGTAACTAAACTGCTCCTATATCTAACCTTCGAAACCAACCTCTTAAATTAGCCACAAGCTGAGTGACTGCATACCTTCTGTATGTTGAAAAACACTCCGGCATGATGAAATTGTAACTAAACTGCTCCTATATCTAACCTTCAAAACCAACCTCTTAAATGAGCCACAAGCTGAGTGACTGCATACCTTCTGTATGTTGAAAAACACTGCTTTTAACGTCAGGGTAATAAAGGTAAATCAAATAACGCTTGTACATTCTCGGGGGTTTGGGAATGGAAGTTGCAATGTATGACGCCGAATATAACTTTTTTAACAACTTTATTGGGCACTGGTGAACAAAGGAAAAAACTGGTTACATTTACAAGATAAAACACCCAAAAGGGACAGAGTGCGAACGGGACACGAAATCCTATGCAAATTCTGGTAGAATTTCAAAACAAAAAAGAGCGGTTTCTTACCATAACACTGTACCCCATCTCCCGAGTATCCTGCCATGCACGTGCAGTCAAACCATCCTAGTGCGTTTGTACAAGTTGCCCAAGGATGGCAGTTGTCTGTACCCATGGCGCATTCGTCTATGTCTGAATAGGAAGAATAAAAATGTTAATATCTCATTTCACAGAATTCCTATAATCAGTTAAGGTAACATAACACATAAATTTTGTTTTACTGAAGAAAGTGAAATCCAGTAGATTTCGATGTCAATCAGAAATCCTGAAATTATTTTTTTTGATCTGACGTTTTGTTTGCGAGAAAATGCAATTTAAATAATTCAACATATCTTCGAAGGTTCTCGGGTCGTTTTCAGATTGTTGACTTCAGTGACGACAGAGAAGACGCGCGAAAAAAAGATTTGGCGGCTCAGTCAAACTGATGGCTGCACAGCCACACAAATGTTTAGATCAATCTCTGGAATGTCACCGTCGTTCGCATATTCCATATCAAAAAAAATAGCTGTAGAACTAGAACCCGAACAATTATGCCAAATCCGCAGCGACTTCTATGACGTCACGAACTAGTTCCCATTCCCCACTCGAAAGTTTCCAGAAGTTCGGGATGTCTTCGGAAACACGTCGGTTTCGGCTTGATTTTGAACGGAATTTTCGACAAGAAAATCAACTTTTAGCAAAAATCTGAGTGCACATTCGCCAACAAAGACGCTTAAAGTACTGAAATAAGTCAAAACTAATTTTTTTCAAATTATATGTCATTTCACCTTTAAATAGCTTGTAAACGTAAGAGGTAAAAAGAAACAGCAAAAAAATGAAACAATGGTATGGCTCTCATCTACTGGCTAAACATAAGTTTTATACCAAAGCGCATTTTGGACATTTATTCATGGAATTTACGCTATACAAGTTTTTAATTTATTATTGTTATTGTAAACATGGTTGGCATCATTAGCTGGTCGGTTGTAAAACCTAAGACAGCTTCTGCATTTCTTTAGTGGGTTTATTCTTCTTCACTTACAGCTCTCCAGCTTGATTAAACTCAATTTATCCCCTGCTAAGCTTCAGTGCAGATTGCCTTTTGTACATTAAGCTAAATATTCCCAAAGATTCCATAGTGGTCTGATTTAGGTATATTACACAATATTTAAAAACCAGGGCTCGGTTGTTCAAAGCCCGATTAGTGCTAATCCTGGGTTAACTCTATAGGTTTTATTAAGAGTTAACCCAGGATTAGTACAAATCGGGCTTTGAACAACCGGTCCCTGATGTTTCCTGATTGAGAGCTATTGTTCCCTAGCAAATAAGTCCATTTTACCACCCGCTATTAAAACTGACTAAAACAAATCTTATGTTTAACAGGGAATATGATGAAACACAAAACAATGACACTGGTCCTGAATGTCAGAGAGTCCACAATGCTTTCGTGTTGTTTCTAATTCGTGTCTTTAGATGGCAACTAAAAATTGTAAAACAGTGCAATTCCACACTGGACACACAAAGAATTGCGTTTAACAGGCTTTCATCACGGGAAGTTACTGCTGAATATTCTTCTTCGATCGCTAACGACGGTAAACGTATGTTGTAAATTATACCAGGATATGGCAGAACTACAGCCTCAACATTTCGGTGTCAATGAAAAGACTTCCCCTGCACTTTGTGGTTGTTGCGCTAGTGAGAACGAAAGGTTAACTGAAACAAAATGTACAGACAATTTTGGAGGTAAGTCCAACATGGAATCGTGGGAATTCAATACAAATGACACTGCTACAAAGTTGGAAACTGAGAACAAAAACAAAGCTTGTTACGGAAATGGCTCTGAAAAAAGTATTTCGAGATGTTACGTCACTGATCAACCGCCCTCATGCAAAAACTCTGAAAACATCTTCAGTGTAATAGGTAATAACCCAGATTTTGATGTGGAACTACAAACTTTTAATTCCATTGTTAGACAACCTCAAACTGTTGACAGTGGCAGGAAAAATCCATTTGATATGAAAACCTGTGTAACAGTTAAGGAGCCAAAAAGCACTCAGATTTATACCAATGGAAGCACACTGGGTTTAGGAAATCAAAATCTGAACACGAAAAACATGGGGCATCGAACTTGTTCCAGATTACAAGTTGCTGGAGAAACACAGGAGACCTATCGCGTTGGAAAAATCCCCACCGGTAGAGTAGATGATGAAAACACAATCTTTAGCGAAACAGAAAGTTTTTCTGCTCTTAAGGTTTGTGATACCAAGATAAAACACAGCATAGCAAAGCACAAAATAGGAACTACTTTTAACAATCGACAAAAAGATCCAGTAGAAGAAGAATCAATAGGACCATCTCCAGAGATGGGGCTGGCGAGTAACAGGACAAAACTGGCAGTTGTCGAAACTGAAAATTCCTGTGAGCAAGATCTAAGGTGCGGCGAGACTTGCAATGAGAGTAGCTTTGAAAACATCACACAGTGTGATACAGATCATTTGAATACTAGAAGATGCTCCACTGAAAATTTAGAAGCAAATGACAATAACGGAGAGGAAATGAGAAATGATATAATTATCTCTATGGGAAGTCGTGGTCATTACGTGACACCCAGACAAAGTAGAAGAGATCTTTTCGAAAAGAAGAACACGAGTGAAAATGCAAACGTAAACTACAGAGAAGAGATGATAAACTTGTCTTCGGGTAGTAAGGACTGTGAAGATTCAATAAATAGGGAAAATGGAAATTCCAAACAACAAGTTCTAAAATACAGTGAAAATTATCATGACGTACCAAGGCGTACCGGACATGAACGCAATTACCAAACAAACACTCAGTGCAGTGGAAAAAGTAATCAAAACTACAAGGAGACAACCATAACAAGCAACCAAAATTACGCATGTGATGATAAGGGAGACCATAACAAAATATATTCGGTTCGAGAAACAACATCGAAGCGTTCGGAGTCTGCAAATGGTGAAAATTCAAGTTTTTCAGGTAACGAAAGAAATTCGAAAAATCGCGACGTAATACAACTCTCTCGATCAAGCAGTGAAGATCGCGGCACAGCTGAGAATTGGAGGAACTGTGATGAGGAACAGAGGAACATGGATGCGGAAAAGAAGTACAATCGATGGAATTTTCATCTGCGTTGGAACCGTGAGACTGTAAAACGTAGAATCACACCGAACGCATCCAACAGAATCTTTGAACCATCGGGCAGATCCGAAAGTAAAGACACAATTTATGAAAGAAGAAACAACAAAAGGTGCAAAGAAAATCCATATGAAAGGCCTTCAAAGGATGAAGAACACGAGTGCTGTGGTAACAGAAAATCACATACGGATGAGAATGTTGAATATGGGGAATCCAAACGTAAAGAACATAATTTTTGTGATAAAAGAAGATCACACAGTAAAGATAGATTTGATCTGAAGGAAGACAAGGACATTGATAAAGAAACTTACGCAAGTGCCCCAAGTGACGAATGCCATAGCAGAAATTGCGATAGATCAGACATTACATGTAGACATTGTAGGCGTTCGTCGAACATGGGAAGATTTCACAGACGGTCAAAATCACCAAGTGAAGAACTAGGAGGAAATAAGACAGTAACCGGAACAAATTACAGTCAAACGGAACATAGCCAGTCCCAGTCCTATGTTTCAGAGAGGAGAGAGGAGTTGCAATCAGCGATCTTGAAAAGCAAAAGAAATGAGAATGAAAATCTGTCAAAGGAATGCAAAAAACAAGATAGTAGCGCAAAACGTTTTGGGAGGGAAAGGAAGGTAGAGGAGTTTAATAGCAGCAAAGATCGCTATGGAAATGAACGGTCGCGCATTCGCAGTAAGAGCAGTGATAGGTATGTGCGATTCCGAAGCAACGAAAGAGATGAAAGAAGAACGGCTAAGCAATGGAGCAACACTAGATCTGATTGTGGGAGACACCGACCGGGTTACCGAGGATATTTGTCGTACGGCTTAAATAGAGAAGAAAACAACAAAGGTCAAGAAAGCCGAAGAGAACTAGATGAGCGGAGTGAGGAAGGAGAGAGGAAACAAAAAATAACATATACAAAGGAGCAAAATAATCTTAACAATGAACGTCTTAGCAGACTTGATCCAAACATTGATTCGCCAAAAGCAACCAGTCATACTAGATGTACATATGAGGATCCGCCAGTTCTCAGCTTTTTCTTGAAAATGAAAGACACTGTAATGACTTCTGCTGATATTCAAAACGACCAAGAGACAGAAAACCTTTTAGCAAAAGGCGTAGATACTACAGATCAAAGTTTAACGAATTCTAATACTATGAGAAACGAAGAAAATCTACATTGGAGATCTGTTTCTATTAAAGAGACTGGCCAAACGAGTGTTGTTGACACAAAGAATATGACTGGCAAAAAGAACATAACAAATGAAAGTAAAAAAACTACGTTTGTTGAAAGCAGAAGAGCAAACCCGATCCTCCAGAACTCAAGCAATATTCTACAAGAGGACGAGAGTATATACATTCCAAGTGCATGCAAAATCCCTTTAGCACACGGTAACGAAAATCTACCAAGTAGAAATGAAGACATAGTGCAATCCTGTCTGGATATTACAAGGAAGTATGAAGTTCAGCAAAAGCAAATGGGTTCAGTCTCTGTAGACAATGTTTTAGGCACCAAAAGAGTATTTCTAGCTGGAGAAATGAATCAATACACAACACCAAACCATACCTTGCGGTTGACAACCAAAGAATACACAACAAGATGTGGCAAAGAAATGAATGAAGAGGCTCATCATGATAGCAGTAAAAGGAAACAAGCAGCGGCTGAACAGAGGTCAAAAGATGTTGGGAAAACTAATCGACTTGAACACTGTGCAAGGAACTATGATAGTTGTAATATTAAGCCTGCAAAGAGAAGTGTTAGTGAAGCTGACCAAATCAAAGAAAGCCGCCGTTGCTTTTCAAAGCGTAGAAAAGAAGAAGGCGATGATAGAACCAATGATTACAACTGTGGCAGAAGGAACAGAAACGTGTTCGTGTACAAAAAACACGGCAAGCGCATCTTTACTCGCTGGGAACCGTACTGCTTGGTCAGCCCCAAGAGTAGATCAGACTATGACGAAGATATGAAACTAAAATGGCCAGATGGTACAAATTCCAATTATGCTGATGATAAAGAAGAAACTGCTGAGAGAAGAGACAGAGAAACAGTTCGGAGAAAAAACAGCAGGGAAACAGTTAGAAGACAACCCAGCTCGGAAGATAGTAAAAGGGACCACAAGACGACTTCAAAAGGAAAGCGGTAAGTTTACTTAATCGTAAAAATTGAGAGTATCTTGTTATGGAATGACATGTTATAGGATAGAGCAGGGGTTTCAAAAAGATGAACTAGTATAGGAGTTGGAACAGGCAGAATAGGAGTCGGAGGTTTATCGAGGGCTAGAGATACTTGCACAGACAAAAGTAAAACTGTGATGAAAATAGGAGTCGGAAATGAGACTTGTAAACGTCGCTTGCGACGAGCGACGCCTTGTTTTGAATCCCATGTAGAGGGTTCGAAATTAAGAGGGGACAGCCGGCTCTATCTGCCAAATGTACTCTTGGACCGGTTAAACTATTTAAGAAACCCAGTTAACTGGTTAACTGTCTTGAAAAATATACAGAAAATCTCACGTTTAGGTCCACTTCATTCAGTTCTAAAAGTATCGAATAGCAGAGGTATTCAATAAGATGTTCTAAAATCACTTTAAACGTTTGCTTTCCAAACTAGGTTTCATGTTTCATTACTTACTTTGTTTACGTTTTGAAAACTCAGACTGGTTCTGTTATGAAAAATACTAATCTCGACCCTTGGGTTTGGAACATTTTGTAGATATCGCCATGCATTGTTGTATTTTATCAAAGGGTCATGATCATTTTTGTTTTCCAGTTGGTAGTCGATGTTACCCGTATCATCATCATCGTCGTCGTCATTAGCGGCAGTTGTTAATGATCTGAGGACTTAAATAACACAAAGATATTATATTTTTAGTATATTTTTTTCATAACAGCCAACTTTCAGACCGGAATGAACCGGGTAAAGATTCTGGTTCAGATGTTGTGGTCCAAATCAAAGAGCAAAGGTGATTTAAATATCTTTCGAGTCTAATTCTCTGAGTAGTAGTGAGCTCTTATCGTAAACTAAAACCTCATTTGGTGGATGCAGCCACACAAAACAATGAATGAGTTCGATACTGTTCGATAAACTAAAGTTGTTCGTAACTGACTAGGTTAGTTGGGGCAAATACCGTATTAAATTTTACCTTTGGTTAAATACATACAACTAATTCTCTCACGTGTTCCAAAATAAGAGAAGATCAATGATTTCGAATAGTTTTGGTAATGTCATAATCAATTTTGCAGAAGCTATGTAATCTTAAGCATGTGAACTTATTTTAAATTCAGTTATCTTTACTTCAACACGTGTTTAAATATTTACACAACAGCCATCGTTCAGATCAGAATGAACAAGACAAAGAAGGAGGAAAGAGAATGTCGCCATGGGAAGATTCTGATTCAGATATGAAGGTCCATACCAAGAACAAAAGGTGATTCAAAGTCGTTTGTATGAGTTGTCTCCGCGTGTAATAGGCGAATCTCTGCTAACGTAATTGTTTTTATTTCACCTAATTAGAAGAAATCCAACTTCAAATTTTTTAATGAACAAAGTCCACAGAATGAAAGACCAAGTGAAAGTTAGTAGTCACTGAAAATTTGACCATGATATGCCGAATACTTTTTGAGTATTGACTCTTTGAAAGTTTAAAATTACAGAGAATTTGCAGTTGGATAGCAAGAGTTACCCCTTGTCATGTAAATCTCTATAAATTTTGAAACTTTGAAACACTGATTTCTTAGAAACTCCTTAACATATATTATTCAAACTTTCAGTGAGAATGAACTGCCATGCCCTGTTCATTTGAAGCTTGAAGTTGGATTTTTGCTATTTTATATATTTTATTCGATAACCGAAGTAGCAAGCGCTAATGGGAAATAGAAGGGGAGAGCGAGGACGAGGGCAAAAAATAGAAGCATCCCCCTCCCCCTTAATTCTCCTTTTGACGCATGTTACGCAAGCTATTTATTCGAGCGACGCTACCTTACGGAGGAAATAGGGCACCTAAAGCACTTGAAGTTATGCACAGCAGGAGTAATCTCTTTCTTTGTTACAGGTGTGGCAAACACGAACAAGAACTTTCTCAAGTGCACACTTTACTGAGTGTACTTGCAAGGGAATACGTTGAGAAGCTGCATGGATACCAGGCGGTCACTAACAAAGGATTGGGAACTGGAGAGTCTTGCAAACCCATGATACAAAGACAATGGTACCCATCCGTTCAGGTATGAACGATTGTATTGAATGTCTTCCATCATGACGTCAAGGAGTTTAGAAAAATGTCACGAAACTATAATTTCTATAGAGTCATCTTTTAGCCGGCGAGTTTGCTTCAAAAACGACACGCGTCTTGTATAATATTTTAAGAAACAATATGCGTGTAGCGTGTAATTTTCAGAAACAACACGCGTGTTGTATGTTATTGTAACACATAACACGCGTGTTATGTGTATCAGTTCAACATGTCTGGTTTTTTTTCAATAAGGTGATTGTAGTTTATTGAGGTCCTTTCTACAGTTAATTATGTTGTCTATTTTAGTAGACATCGTTGATTAACCCTCCTAGCTCAGAAATTAAACTGCTGCGCTGTTACAGAGAAAGAAAATGTTTAAGCATTAGTTCCCAGCTATTTCAAGTTGTATATACTTGAATAAACAAAAGGATGATTAAAAACTTTAAGACATCAAAACTTCAAAACTAAAGCATTGTGTTTTTAGTTAGGGGTAATGCTGGAATGTGTTTGACTGTAAATGGCTTCATTTCTGATTTCGTTCAGTAAATGTAGGGTCAAAAATGTTCGATAATTGTAATGTAAAATGTAGGGCGAATGTTTGACCAAAATGACACCGTATAAACGAGCATTTATTGACAATTGGAAATACTCCACGCGATAGTCAAGAAGCCATTCACCTTTGCTATGTAGTAATAGACTTCGTAAGGCATATCATTTCATAACTGACTGTGAAGCACATTTCAAAATCACAATTGAATTATTGCATTATAAACAAATATTGTTAATTATTAATTAATTTGGTTTTTGTTTGTGTAGGAGTGGGTCACGCATCCGTCACCGGACGAAATCAATCCGAGTGAAGGTAACTAACTGACAAGAATTTGGAATTGATTGTTTCCTTTACAACTACATTGTACTGCAGCAACAGTTGTAGTTGTTCCTATGACATCCATGGAAGTGCTAAAACGCGTGGATGTGTGCCGGGTTTGGCCCCGTCATACTTATTTGACAGGTTTATTAAAGTGCAACACAAGAAATAATGATATGTTGTAGATCCTCTTTATAGATCAGCTTCTGGTCAGCACAGCTTTTTTCTTTTAAGCGGTGGTCTTGTGGAACAAACTAATGGATAATTTTCTGGGAATTAATTCCGTAAATAGTTTTAAACCAGATCAGTTTAGGAGCGCGTGTAAGTAAATACCAACTATGTCGCACAATTTTAAAAATTCGAAATCTTTCAAATTTTGTCAGAAGAAAGGTCTAAGGGAACTAAAATCAGGTACTACAATATGAAGTCTTCTCAAGTTCCAAAATTATCCAACTTTGACCGGCGCTCGCGGAACTCCAAAAGCATTAAACAGCAATCTTATTGCACATCCTACTGTAATCTTACTTCGACATGCTATAAGTAGTTTTACAACTCTTTTTTCTTAAACATAAAAATACAGGCCATTAAAGAAACGAAGTTTTCGTTTTCAATCGGAAAGTTCGTTTTGGGCTGTTTTCTTCCGTCCCTAAACGCAATTGGTACTTGGTTTCTATAAATGATTATGGTGTCAATATGAGGCACGTTACCAGCTAGTTGCCAAATCTGAGATTATTTTCTTGGTACATTTTGGTACGAAAATTTAACAGCTGGACTACATGTATCAACATTGCTCATTTAGAAACAGGTGGATTAAAATGTTCTTATCCAAATTTATTTTCTTAATATGTTCTTAGGTTTTGCCCATTTTCAGCCTCGACGTTCTTGTAAAAAAAGGTTCTTATAAAAAAGAGTGTATCAGGTTAAAGTGTAGCACCTTTTCAAATTCGGAACGCAAGGTTAACAGACTCTAAGATTTTCAGTTTCTCTTCGCAGGGAACCAATTGCAACTTACATTCTACAGTGGGATAGTAGTTTCAAAAGATTAATGTGTAAAATATTGCGTTGTATCACAGATAACAAGACATTTTTTTTTGCATTTTAGAGAAAACGAAATTGCGTCAAAATCACGAGCTGGTGTGGAATGTGATTCCTAGATTTTCTCAAGACCTTGTAGACTTCGACAACGAAAGAGTCTCAACAACAGACTTAAAGCAAGCAAATGGATGTCGTGTTTCTATCTCTGAAGGATCTAATTCAAGCAAGGAAGACGAAGAACGCGAATGGATGTCTTCTTCCTCAACGGTTTTGGCAAATGATGCAAGAAATAAACAGCAGCTATCGCCAGATGTATTTGTGAATACCCCTCGATCGGGTTGCATTCCGTCGACTGTGAACTTTGTGTACACAACAGCAGTAGCGCAGATGACATATAGAGAACCTTTGCTAGATTTGACAAAGTCACAAGAGGAATACCAACCTGTTGATTCAACTGATTGCCAAGAGGACTTCACAAAACATTGCACAGCATTGCCACTTCCCTCAAACAGCTCACCTCCGAGAGACTCCTCTTCAATGAATGATAGTGATACATTGGCTTTCTTAGAAACATCAAACACATCCCCTGTGATGCCCCTCGAATCGAGTGTGACGCCATTGGACGTGTGTTTTCCTAAACAGAAAAACAAAACAGATTTGAAAGTTGTGGACAAGGTCAGCAGCTTCAATGAGCTTCCGAGAAACAACGCATTAGCGACAGAAGCATCAAGCATAGAAAGTGGTAGTAACTATGGCAACAAAACATGTATAGAACATGGTGTAGAATCGCTGCTCGGTCGTGGATTCGATGAACCAGTGACAACAGCTGATAATTGTATTGTAACTTGTTTAGCATCATCGCAACCAGAAGATGCTGTTGCTGCAGTTGTCAACAAACCAAATGGTATTTCGACATCTGCATTTTTATCTTCTTCAAAGGATCACAGAACAACCACAAAAACTAATGACCACCATTCTTGCCATGTTCAAAATGATCATTGCATGCCATCTTCCCACTTCTACACAAGGGCGAGTGACTCTCGCAAGCTACGAGGTATCGTCTGTGAAGCAAGGACCATCTTCAGTCGTAAAAAGAGCGCGAACAACGATGCCATTGCTATTGTTTATCCACGTGTAAGTGATTTTTCAGCTAAGCTCGATTGTATAAATGTTGAAAAATCACAAGAGGAGTTAACTTCATCGTGTGAGAGAGCCAGAAATATTCCTCGCTGCACTAAAACTCGATGTATACAACGTGTTCAGCAACAAGCGTTTAATCAAAATCAAGAGTGTGAATGTTGTTATCACGTTCAACAACAACGAAACCGTCAGATATTCCAGCGTCAGCATGAGAAAAAACAGCAACAACAACAACAACAACAACAATATCAGCAGCAGCCGCAGCAGCAGTATGGACAATGTTTTTCCTCAGCTAACTGCATTCCATACTTTGGCGGTCTTACCACAAACCATTCTGCACAGCATCATCTTTCTCTTTATCAAGAGCGTTTTCTAAATACTGAACACCATGGTTAGCAAGCAGCTGTAAACTTGCTGTTAACTTATTCTCTCAAAGACACCGAGGACAAATTGGCTGTTCCCCAGCCCCGCACAAACTATCTCAAAAATAGCTTTAGCTACAGTGGTGTGGTGCTGTGGAACAGTCTTCCATTCGGATTAGCAACTTTTGGCGTCGTCTGTTTCAGCCGGTTTAAAAGGGACTCGATCGTAGATGAAAAGCTCAAAAGAATAAGAAGAAAAAGTTCACCAAATGCTTTTAAAGCTTGCAGTTGATGAAGAGAAGCAAATTTTCAAAGAAGACTTGAATTCCGGACTCTAATATCCAAGTGATGAAAATAGGTTTACACAAATACTAAACTACTACACTATACTATACTATACTATACTATACTATACTATACTATACTATACTATA
>JAOEHT020156502.1:0-11860 GCA_025448195.2 Parazoanthus atlanticus
AGAGAGAGAGAGAGAGAGAGAGAGAGAGAGAGAGAGAGAGAGAGAGAGAGAGAGAGAGAGAGAGAGAGAGAGAGACTGTTAAGTAGTAAAAACAGATACCTTGCTGATAGTAAACATCGACAGTACGCACACCAGACCCGACGTCACGTTTGTTAAACTTCACTGCTAGGGACCCAGTCTCCAGCACATCTTCGAGCACGCTCAAGTTCACTGAGGGACTGGCACTATCAATCTGTTGAAACGAGGCAAAATAGTAGGGTGTGAGTCTCACTCCAAATCTGTATTTTAGCGGACAAGATTATATTCTGGAGGGTTTTTTCGTGTTTATATTTTTACCCAAACAACTAGGATTAAGTGGTCATTTAATTCGGCCGATTTCTTCAAGAAAAGATTGGAGCATTAGGAGCTAGCTCTGCCTGTACAGCAACAAGTCGTTCAATGTTGTATTTTGTCACCGAAAGTTGACTATCTGCTCTTTAAATTTATATGAGAACATTAATTTAAATACAATATCAGGTTAAAGTTCTTTTGACATTTTATCCTTATATTTGGAGACAAAAGAACAATTTCAAAAACTACTATCTTTGTGCTTCGTTCAAAATTAGCCGGTTCTTATCAAAAAGCGTGCATTGGGTGTCAAGCCAGTAAATATTTTAGTTCCTGCAAACTAGTTTCTTCTCAGTATTACGGGTGCTTTCATCTTCACTCTATGAAAACAAAAATGCCGTGTTGCTGAGGCGTACACTTAATTTGTAAGGACTTGTTTGTTTTTCGAATAAACTACATAACATCTCCATCGGTAGTAGTTAGGCAAATTAATTGTTCACTTAATTCAAAACGTTTTTTCCTTTTCTTTCCAGTTATAATCTCTCTGGTTATGGGACCCTCAGTAATACGGACTCCTGATTATAAGATCCCCAGTTATAAGACCCACACAAGAATCACAATTGCAGTATAAAGTAGTAAATCATTCATGTGCATTTATGTTTTGAATGGTCGAAAAGGAATCCAAATAGTAAAGGGGGTTACATCTGTGGGCTGTACATACCCCCCTCCCCCCCCCCGCACGCGTTGTAAGTCCCCCGGTTATGAGCGCACCCAAAACCCCTTAAGAACATAAACCTTGTGTTTATATAAACACTTTTAAACTGAATTTCACAGTATATCTTTCTGCTAATTAGTTATTTATAATTACTTACCGTACTCAAAATTTCCATTGGTTGTGTTGATTGAGTGGCTGTCTAACATAACATCTAGTTAATTGAACCGCCTCATATGTTGAGCATCAACTCATCTCAAGAGCGTTCATTGGCGACTTACCGTGTTAAATATCGGTGGTGTATCGATCGGCTCGTTGTTATCAAATATTATCCTGGCCTGTGCGTCTATGGTACTCATTGTGCGTGCGTCAGCCTTTGTCCTGACCGAAAACGTGACGAACCCCTCCCCTGTGGAGCCATTGTTGGGGGGAAGGAAACCAACACTGGGGTTGTCAGGGGACAAACCTGGCATAATGAAACAAAGGAATGTTTAGGCCGATTTAGATGATGCGATTGTTGCACGGGCAATGTTAAGGTCATTGACACGGTGAAATATGACGGATGCCATGTTAGATGATAACAGACCTTTGTGGTACTTGTGGACATTTGTGAAAAGCTATATCAGATAGGTAAAGGATGAGTAATTTGCTTAACACTGTTAACGCAGGGAATGTCTGCCCACTCTCGCAAGCCATGGTTTCATGTAGGAACGGACGAAGAAACTACCAGCTTAAGGGAACAGGTTAAAACAAATGCTTTATGCAGGGACCTACTTGGCGGTCTGGGGTAGGGACTGCCGCCTGCCATATCTTCGGAAGCTGTAAAATGTTTTTATTCTTAAATATCTCCAAATATGACAAAAGAAATATACTGTCTAATTTGTCTTAAGCTATAATGTCATTTTACGTATAACATTTAACCCCTGTAGAACAAAAATAGTCCACAAAAATGAGGATGCGGGGGATGGAGGTAAAAGTGGGTCCCTACTGAGGGCTCCTTAACGTCCCTGTCCAAGGAGAGTGCTGCGAAAGGTCACCACAACGACCACACCTCGAATCGAACCTGGGACCTGCTTTTGAGCTAACCTCATTCGCAAGAAACCTTCTGCTTTCTTCAGAGATGACAAAATGAACCTGTTAAGAAAACTAAAGGGTTTTAGTCGTAAAATTAATAAAATTATCTTCATCAGTAAAACCCCGTCTTACTGACCTGTTTCAGGGTCGACACTCTGAAAATCCCACACGGCTTCCCCTGATATGACGTCAATCCCCGCGCGCATGCGCACGTAAACACCTCGAAAGGACACATAATTGATGGTATCCTGCATGTACAAGGTAAAATAATATCAAGAAAACATGAGAATTAGAACGTTATGTTGAGATTACCAACGCTTATCCCTTGCAGTTTTGTATTTGATTAATCTCTTTAATTGCGGTATATCGAGGATGAGACTTCGCTGCCAATCAGTCTCGACAAATTATTACCTTTGGAGAATGTAACGTAACGTAACGTAGCGTAATGCATGATGTCCTCTTCTTAACAAATGGTCCATGGTTAGCGTGCGTGTACATTGAGCTATGGAGAAGCGTTTGAGTGGCACAAGGAAAAGACGAATGCTTCTCTAGCGTCTCTCGGGCTCTCCCAACTTTCCAAGTCCATTCATAACTCGATAGACGCACAGCTAAAGCATGAACAGAACATCTCCACTTTATTCAGTATTTGTAAGAAAAGCTGCCTAACCGCTGCTTACTGACCGGAATGGTTTCGTAGTCTACATGATACGGCTATAGCAAATATCGGTAGCTCCCCTTCCATTTCTTTATTTATTTCCCTGTACGGCCACCCCTCTATATAAGGATTATTAGCCGTCCACAACACCGGCATTAGCCTACTCCTATCGACAAGTGTGTGGGTTCTTTTAAGTCTTTAACGTCGAGAGACTACACCAACGGCTTAACGTCCCTGTCCACGGACGGGATCGAACCAGGGACCTCCTGGTTGGCAGTCAGAGATCTTACCAACTGCGCTAACCTCGCACACATTTTCTTTATCGTAACCTTCAATTAGTACTTCATTTTCTATTTGGAAACCTTTTCGAAAGCACTTTCTTGGTACTTGATAGTTTCTCAATTATACTTTCGTATGTTTGCGCCATACAAAAATGACACGAAAACTCGTCAGCTTGTTCTGATGTACTGTAATCTAATCTAATGAATATAATCGAATCCAATCTAAATTACCGAAGCTAATCTCATCTGATCAGCTGCAATCACACATAAACGATCCTTACCTGTAGGAAAGCCTTGCCTTCCTCAATTTCTTTGGTAAAGTTCCCAAATCCAAACGAACCCACCCTGAACGACCTCAGATCAAGGTCATCGTCCAGCTTGTGACGGATAATCACCCGCTGCGCCGGGGCCGACGCGTTGGCTGCGTTTTCAAACCGAATCTTGTAGTTGAGGGGATCTTGAACGGAGATGAATCTAGCATCGCCGTAGCCGCTTGGGCCAATCATGTCGTTCTGGCAGAAAGTATTTGGAAATCTTTAAATAACGTACGTATGAACAGAAGTCGATTTTTTTGTATACCACATAGCCAATACGAAAACACGCAAACCAAAAGATGTGCACATACGTATATATAAAGGTGTCTACTAAAGTTGGACAAAAACTTGCCTCCATTTCTCACAAAAACACCTAACTTCAAACCATCATAACTTTAATGTACCTGCTCTAAAATTGATGCGGTTTTTCGTATATGACAGAGCATTTAAGATCTGCATTTCCAGCGTGCCAATTTCAGTTAATCTTGCTATAGTGAAAATGCGCGGTTTCCACTTATCGTTTCCGGTCTAAATCAATTAGCAGACACGTTGAAGGCTACTTGAACTTCGCTTTGTCTAAAAATGTTGAGGATCTTTTCGATGTTACGAGTTTATAAGAACTTAAAAGAGGTTGGGGGCCGGGAGGAGAGGGGAAGGGGGTCCCTTATACACCTAACTCTAGCTAACTTCAAACCATCATAACAGACTTTTGTTTGCCTGTTTCAAAAATGATGCAGTATTTTGCATAAGGCAGGGCATTTCAAGATTTGCATTTTTAGTATGCCAGTTTTGCTTGATTGAAAATCTTTGGTTAAGAAATGCAGTTGAATTGTTGCACTATAGTGTGATTCTAACAGCCATTTTTGTCAAACCTGATTTATTAAGAGTGCGCGGTTTCCGCTTGTCGTTTCCGGTCTAACTGAATCATTTAGCAGACACCTTAAAGGCCCCTTGGATCACTTCGCTGTGTTTTAAAAATGTTGAGGATCTTTTCGAGTTTTGAGAATTACGAGTTTTGTTACAGTTCAAAAGAGGTTGGGGGAGCCTGGGGGAGGGGGGCGCCTATAATCGCACTACTTTATAGTTAGCAGTCACATATATATGTATATATATATAATAGTAGTGGAACATTACAACTATAGCATTACACTACGGAACTGTTTCGCGAGGAACTCTTCAGTATCTCTTTCTCTTTCTCTCTCTCTCTCTCTCTCTATATATATATATGATATATGAACGAATAATCGAATAATAAGCAAACTGAAACAAACAAATGCACAAATGGACGGATACACAAACTATGCTTACTGGATCACGTGATCTTATCCAACGCATGAAATCGTTCCAAAGGTCCTTCAGGTCATCCCACAAGGGTTTCGCCTTGTCAAGAAGCTTTTTCCAATTAGGAGCCAGGTTACCAACGACGTTCCCTAGTCCCAGACTGCTCCACAGCGAACGACCTGTCTTGTTCAGACCAAATAGTGTTCGGAAAAACTTCGTGTTGGCGATTTTGCCAAATCCTGAAAAACAATCGCATTTGAGGCAAAACTCTGAAGCTTAGTATTAGAATGCATGCATTTTTATACCATTCCGAATCTTTCCCAACTGCCTTAGGCCTGTTTCAAACGTCGTGCCACTGCCGTACCGAACTAAATAGAATTCGAAGCAGCAAGAGCACGGCGATGGCACGGCGGTGGTTTCAAACGTCGAATTTAAATGAATAAGAGGATCTCAAAGGGATGGTTGCTTTTATGGCTTACGGTTAAAAAAAACGGCGTTTTTACGGTTACGCTTAACTTTTACCAGTTAAGATTAACAGAAATCATGGAACTTTTCTTATCCTTAATTTATTTACTTTTTATGCTATTCCATGCATCTTTATTTTATACCTTCTCAGCGTCTTGGCTAAAAAGTCCGCTTCGCAACATTGCTGTACAGCGTAATTAGAACGATTCGCGCTGTTTGAAGGCTAAATACGGGCACTCAATAACAACAATAAAAATAATAACAATAAAAATAATAATAAATATACGACTAATCAGTAATAATAAAGTTAACTATAGTATTACAAATATATCAAAATTATCAACAACAAATTTGAGCGCATAAGAGTCGACACATTACGCTTGTTCTTCGATATTAGTTGTATGCCTGACAAGGTAAAATTACCAGAGTTTGTTACACGTCTTACACGCCCTGCCTTTGTGCCTAAACAAATTTTGCCATGCTCTGATCTGGCGTCCAGACCTTGTCACTGTTGGTGTCATTACGATAATTCCCTCAGAATCAGGTTCGGTATCGCTGTCACTGTCTGAATCACTTTTGTACTCCTCCAACTGGCCAACATCAACAACGGTCAAGTGTGTGACTTCGGGAATGTTATCATCACTAACGTAACTTATTCCATACCACGGGGTCTTCCACAGAATCTTTAGGAGCATCAGGACCTTTTCACCGACATCGTTAACCCTATAGGTGTTGCACCCTTGCACCCACCACTTATATTGTATTTTTTTTTGTTTCAATTGATTGTAAATAATGTGAAAACAATAAACCTTTGTAATATTCCCACATTCTTAATTAATGTTATCGTTATTATTAGCAAGGTTATTCTTGCTTTATTTTATATTATTTATTTTCATTTTATCGTATTATAGATGATACGTTTCATAAAAACGGAAACACCCATTTTACCTGTTGCTCCTCGGCCATTGTAACCAAGCATTTTCCAAGGTATCCAGGCCGTAGCTCCTCCCCAGGCCGCTGATTTGCCAGCTTCGCCCCAATTCACTGACCCGCCATCAATATATTGTCCAATGGCGCTACCTGAAAAACCTCCTGCAGCCCCCGCCCCTATGGCGCCAGCGATGCCTGGAAAATAATTGATATATATGGTTCTGCAACCCACGCTTCGTACATACCAGCACATGTTCAAAGAGTTCTTAACTGTGCTGCAAGTGTTATTCGCCTTTCCAGTGAGCGCAATCAGTAAAGACGATCACTTTTACGGGCTTCCTATTGAGTGAAGAATTAACTGACTGTAAAGGGACTGTACCGACATGTCGGAATAACGACTGCGCATGCGTGCGAGGTAGCAAGAGACAAACACTGGCCAAATTTCCAAGACGGAGTCGCAAAATCCAATTTGTGCAGAAAATGCATGAATAGTGTAACTTCTTCCGATCAAAAACTTACGCGATTGATCAGTTTTACAGTCGACGAAAAAAGGCAAGAAAAGCAAACTTAGTATGTTAAAGCCCTTGTCATTTGTATTGTTTTTCTTGCTTTTTGCAAGTTTGTGAGATTGATTGGCGTTTTTCCGACATGGCGACGGTACTGGGGTATGAATGCACACACCAAATATACAAAAAACTTAAATTTCGTCTAATTTCGAGGACGATTAGGAGCAACAGTTTCGCATGAAACAACAGTAAACTGCCCCTTTAACAGATATAATGTTATAAATATGATAGGTTAAAGTGCTGTGCAAATATCCCAAGTGGTTCCTTCTGAGCGAAAGCCCTAGAAAGGAAATGGGCCCACACGGAGAAAGAGAAAAAATCTCTGACCCCATGCACGACCTCCGGAACAGATCACCGTTGCTCTACCAATTGAGCTACAAGGCCAGATGGGAGCCGTCGTGGGTAATTAAGATGATAATATGCGGCAAATGAACACACGTGAGTGAGGGGGTAACCAGTAAGGTTTAGCCTCTCAGCACTAATGAAGAGATATAATGCTACAAATGTGGTAAGTTGAAGTGCTGTACAAATATCCCAAGTGGTTCCTTCTGAGCGAAAGCCCTAGAAAGCTAGGAAATGGGGCCAAACGGAGAAAGAGAGAAAATCTCTGACCCCGGTGGGATTCGAACCTACGACCTCCGGAACAGATCACCGTTGCTCTACCACTGAGCTACATCTGTCTTTCTCCATTATATCTGTTTATTAGTGCTGAGCGGCCAAACCTTACTGGTTACCCCCTCACTTACGTGTGTTACTCATTTGGTCTGTAACTGGAAAGATATTAGTTCTATTACGCCGTAAAATGTAACAATTTTGACGCAAAAGGTTACAACTGCTTAACACGAAATGTAACAACGTTTTGGCGCAAAATGTAATAACATTTTTAACCGACATTACCAAGACTGCCTTTGATGTCAGGGTAATGAATATGAATCGATTGAAACAATTACGTTCCCTGGGGTTATGGAAAGGAAGTTCCAAGACTTGGCGCCGATTTGATTTCGATCATGCCTCATCTACGTCTTTTGAATTTAGAACCTTGATCAAAATTTATGAACATCCAAGCACATCTCTTATTATTGTTACTGTAATGATTATCGTTACTATTGATGTTTATTGATCATTATTATTATTATTATTATTATTATAACAGATGTTACAACGCATTATGCGAGCCTCATGCGTTTACAATAATATTTTACAGGCATAAATTGTTAGGGTATACATAAATATTATTATTACCTTTATTATTATTTTATTTATTTTATATTATTACTATTACTACTATTATTATTGTTATTAATTATTATTATTATTATTTTATTGTCACTGTCCAATAACTCAATCAGAGTTAGATTTTTTTGGAGGTACTGGCGGTGCAACTTTGTCTATTTATTTTATTAATCTTTTATTTTAACCGCTTTTTTGGGTGCAAGTATAAAGGAACAAGAACAAAATTACATGCATTGAAATAGATATCAATCAAATGCTGTTATTGATCTTATCTCTTCTTTTAAAAGTTGCTTTCAATTTCCGGTCCCACAGTAATTGGCGCAAGCTGTTGTGGTGACCCTGCCAAATAGTGTTTTTTTTCTCTTTTTTTACGTAATCTTGGCGAAGCTTAATAAATAAATAAATAAATAAATAAATAAAATACACTAGAATAGACTCGATAAGACGAGGCACGAAACTATTCTAGGCGCTTGCCTTATTAAAATAATTACATTACACGGGATAAAATACAATACAAAATGCAGTAACAATAAATGTGGGGAAAGCAAGAAACATAAAACAAACGGGCTTTTATTTATAGACAAGTTAGAGGCACTGAAGGACTAGGTGGTATATACTCCATGGTGAAATGCCATGAATGCCCCCTCGTTACAAACCAGTCCAATTAGTTCAAACGTTTACAGACCATCATTAAATCTTCCGAAGGTTGGGGTCAGGATATATTCTTTTGTTATTAGTACTAGCATTATTAGTTATTAGTAATAGTGTTAGCAGTGTTTACTAGAGTTTGTAACAAGGATGCATTCATGGCATTTCACCATGGAGTATATGTCGACTAGGTGCACTTGAAGTTGATATCAAATGTTGTCTTCTAAAAGTTGTCTTAACTGTTATCACTTTGCCAGTTTTAATTCCTGTGGTAGGTTAGAAGCTCTAATTCGCCGTGTTTCTATCGATTACAGTCTCCAAATGGTGTTGTACTACGAACGAAGCATGCAGACATTTCGCCCGAAGGAAAGAACCGGTTGTCACTAATATCAAACGATAGCAGCATTTCAAAACACTCTGGAAATTCAAGCCTCGGTTCCATGAGCCTAACAGACTCGTGTTTTGCCGACTCGAGTTCCGACCAATCAGGATCCGTGTACCATTCAAACCTTCTTATAGCGGACCGTCTTCACATATCAAGAGCTGTTTATAGGCCGACATCGAACAATAACATTGATTTGATCACTAGCTCAGTAACCACGCTAGATGAAGAGCCTTCCCAGGATTCCATGGAGATGGAAGAAGTGACCGTAGTGGATTGTGGGACATTGAAGCCTTCGAATACAGACCGGAAGTATTTTAGTTCGTCAGAGCTCGTTTATGGCATGAGAGGAGATCGTGCATGGAGCAGTGGCTGCTTAAACCGGGCCCAGTCTACCATTACAGCGATAAGAGCAGACGATGATGGATTCGGCACTAGAACTCTGCAGCGACCTGCCACGTGCGAGACATTAATACCCGGGAGGGAGAGGTTAGTCGCAACTTGTATCGTGTTAAATTTGCAAGCGTTTATGTTCTCAGGAGCTTGTTTTGTTTTCGAAGAAACAAAAATGGGAAAACATTTAAGGCTTTTTCACACTGACTTAGAGACTGGTCATTATTTATGGCCGGGGTTGGGCTGAAGAGAAACAGTTTTTCCTTCTCAAGAATCTTTGACCCAACTTGGTTTTGAGGCTTTTCTCAGTACAAACAACTGTTTAAAAACCCACCTACATGTAAAATGACTGGCCAAAAATGTTTGCTACCCAACCAATTTCTCTTTAGCCCCAACCCCGGCAATAAATAACGACCAGTCCCTTGATAGCAACTGATTTTAAAAATTGTAACATAGTTATGTGAGATACACCATTTCACTAAATGAAATGGTGTATCTCACATAACTATGTTACAATTTTCAAAATGATGTTTCTCAGCCACATTTTGTTTCACTAATTAACAAAATTGTGAATGTATATCCCTTTAGAGAAGTGGAACGCGCACAAATTTGAATGCAATGGTAATCATCAATGATTATCCTAGCGCTACCAGATAAGTGCAAGAATGAGCAAATCCTATTGGTCGTTCCCGGGCCATTTTCTTTTTATTGCTAATACTGATCACTCAATGTAATATTTAAATGAAAACATAATTTTTGATTGCCGTTTTGTATATTTGTGAGATCTCTTTTTATAGATAAATCAGTTATCATTAATATTGTATTTTTGGATTGTATATATTTTCATTGTAATTATTTATATGGCTAAATATATCAATAAAAAAATAAATAGAAACAAATATAAGTCATTTAGAGGATTGTGTAAATGTATAGTGTTTCTCCTGCAGACCCCGAGTGATGAGGCTTGAGAAGGAATCGTACTGCGAGCTTGGTGTCGAAGTTACGGGCGGAAACCAGGTCGGGATTTACGTTAAAGAGATGACCGCTGACTCGGTGTGTAAAGCTGCTGGACTTAGAGTTGGAGACAGGCTTTTTAAGGTAATTAAAATACAAAGATACAAAGAGGTTGCTGCTTTGACGATTAGTGGTCATGGTTTTAAAAAGTAAAAAGTTTAATACTAATCTGTGGTTAAAAGTTTAAAAGTTTAAAAAGTTTCCCAAATTTAAGAATCTTTCTCTGATTCTTTCTCAGGGAACAATGGTTTATATTCAAAACGTAGGTGTGGTTTGCTACATTTTGCTGTTCCCTAGAAGTTTCAGAGTACGCTCGTAGGAATTCCTAGTGTTGTTAGAGAGATTTAGCACCACGTATACGTGAAATGGCAAACAGCAGGAATGGAAATGAGAAAGGAAATTATATGCAGTAACGCTTGCTAAGACTGCATAACATTCCTATCTTCGCTAAAGGACCGAAAATAACTGAGAAGTTTCAAAGAAAAAATGGACTGCTATGTAGTCTAGACAAACAGTAAATTTAGTCGCGAGATCGTTCCTGCCGTTTGCCGTTTCACGTATACGTGGTGCTAAATCTCTCTATTGTCTAAATATAACGTGGAATGTAAAGATTCTACAAACAATTATCAGATCGTAACTCAAGAATTTCTGCGTAACTCGGGTGAATGTTGTTATGTTGTGTCGTTTCTGTGTGCTACCGAATTGACGATTCGAATTTTAATCATTGTCCCCCGAGGAAGACTGATCAAAAAACGATTCGAAAATTTGGGAAATTTTTTAAACTTTGTAGTTTTCAAAACATAGATTAGTTTTAAACTTTTTACTTTTTAGATTATAAAGATATTTGGTGACAAAATATTAAGGTTATCCCCTGGGGGTGGTGGGTTGCGTGGACTCTACCCCACCCCCCGAATATCGGGTCCCTGTAGAAATCCAAAGTTTCGACCTTTTGAGAAATTAAAATCGTGTTTTTACTCTTCACAGCTGAACAGCTACGACTTGAGTCGTGCGACGCTTGATTACGGAACGAGAATCGTGAAAATGCTGAGCAAGTGTACCTACCTGCGAATGGAAGCGCAACACGTGGACGGTGAGTTGCTAGGAGTTATCGTGATATTTATGGTAGCATAACGTGTATGTATTCTCAGCATTATAAGTGTCTCGAGTAAAGCAGCAAAGGCATCGACATTTACAGCGAGTGTAACAGTGAAAGAAAGTAACGTTGATATTGGGATGGCATTATTAGTATCCGTGTGAGCTTTTGTGACGAGGACCATGGCAGTAACAGCGACACTGCAGTGCTAGCAGCAACGATAACGACAGTGCTACCGACAACGACAACACAGTGCTAACAACAACAGCAACAGTGACAGTGATAGCAACAATTACAACGACAGCGACAAAGACAATAAGAGTGACATTGCTGGCGACAATGACAGCAACAGGGACATGTTAAGAGTACGTATACTAGCGACGACGACAACGCAATGACAACGACAGTGACAACGACGGCGAAAATACTAGTGACAACGATAAAAACAGTGACAGTTCTAGTGACAATGACAGCGACTGTGACATTGCTAGC
>JAOEHT020156581.1:0-11859 GCA_025448195.2 Parazoanthus atlanticus
ATTTATGTATATTCAACACCAAGTCGAGGCTAACGCTGTAGAAATGAGTCTATGGTCATTGCAATCAGTGGTAACTGAGAACACGAAACTGGACTATTGTATCGACTTTGTACAAGCTCAAAATCGGACGCAAGTCCACGCAAGTTTCTCTGATTTGGCTTGGATTGCAAACGACAAAAACCCAAATACAAACCACGAACTAAACTAAACTAGAGTTAAATTTGAGTTGACATAATTCGCCAACTTACATTTCTTGAAGTTTTATAACTACTGTTTTATATGCATCAAATAAAATCAAATACTCACTAGCTATTTTAATAAAATGCTTTAAAATCTTCATTCTTTTTACTAAGTTCGCTTCACCGCAGATTTCCGTTACCACCCAAAACATTTCAGTATTTACAAGCTGAAACAAAAAAAGAAAAAAATGTCAGTTAGCAAAGGAAAAGATTATGAATGAGGACACCACAAAACGTTGAAAAGTTTAAGATCACTTATAAACTCTCACTATTACAACACATTCCTGGTCGCGGCACTGTAGTTTTCTCAGTATTCTGATATTTACCTCTGAGAACTTCGTTAAGTTCTCTTTAAATTCGGGTGAGAATTTCCACAGGTCATAGATATATTCTCTGGGGTCTATACTTCTAAATACTTCGAAATCCTGCGAGAAAAACAAAAAATAAACGATTAGATACCGCTCCCACTTTGTTAATTGAATAAGGTAAGAGATCCAGAGATAAGCCCAGAAGCGACATTCACTATCTTACGCGGATGAGAGAGGGGGGGATGGGTGTAGGGAACATGCTGCCGAATTATGTTGCTGTAGACGGATAAATACTGCTGCAACGTCGAAATCAACACGCAGGCTCACGAACTGGCAAGGAACTGGGTCGGAGATTGAGGTAATTTAGTGCTATTCCCCACTCAAAATACAACTGGTCTTGACCCATTTGTATTGCTCAAATATAAGCAGTATGATTTCCACATAAAGTTTGCTTACCTGTAACGTCAGCTGTCTCGCTACCTCCTGCGACTTCAGTTGTAATAAACTGATCTGGGATTCCTTGGCCAAATCCTGGAATTACGATTTTGAGAAATTAATGGAGAAACATTTAATGTCATACAGTGACTTCCGATAACTCGCACCGTCGATAGCTCCAAGCTCCCGCTAAATCAAACTGTATTCTTTCTTTCTTCAAATCATTTTATCACCAATTTACTCCCGATAACTTGTACTCGGGATAACTCGAATCTTTATACGTTTCCCTTGAAGGTTCGAGTTATCGGGGGTCACCTGTATTTAACAAACTATACTGACGCTCTCCTCTCCAACGTGCACGTGGCCGTAAGTACGAAACAAAAAAAAACCCGGGCAGACACCGAGAAGTCTTTCTAATAATGCTGCGGACCTCACGCAGGAGTAAGCCTCAACATCTTTGTTTCGTACAATTACAGATCTTGATGTATTTTCAAATTAAGAAAAGTAAATTTAATTAGATAAAAGTTTGGTATGGGGGTGACCTGCTTTTTTGAAGTGGAATGACTGTTATTTTACAGGTACAAATACACCCACAATAGGGGAAAAATAACGTTGTATATACCCTGATATTGCCTATATATCAGGGGATACACACCCACGCACACGAAAAGCAAAAAAATTAATGGGAAGAGAGAAAAGATGTCAGAGCCGAACAATGTATAAAATATACTAGTAAGTTTCAAGGAATCGAGATGTTGCGAATCTCGTAAAAGATGATCTGCATGATATTTCAAATTATTTAATGTTGAATTTTCGTAAGTTCGTTATATTGTCCATCAGGATGGCAACCAGACCGTAAACACTCAATGAAGAGCCATAGAAGATAATACAAGTCATTCAATAAAGATTTTGGATAATTAATATATAATCTTGCACGATCAAATGATGTAAGTGGAGCCAACGGCCGATCAGACGGGACAATTAAATTGTAGTTATTGGTCAATAAACAAAATCTCAAAACATTTAACCGCAACTGCTTTTCATAACCGCCGCTCTAAATTTAGTCTTTAAAGGGGACAAGAAACCAAACAAGACAAAGGTAGAACCTTGGGGTACAT
Organism: Parazoanthus atlanticus; assembly: GCA_025448195.2. Classification (NCBI taxonomy): domain Eukaryota; kingdom Metazoa; phylum Cnidaria; class Anthozoa; order Zoantharia; family Parazoanthidae; genus Parazoanthus; species Parazoanthus atlanticus. Next base: position 2,101 of record JAOEHT020156581.1, read on the forward strand.
TCTTCGCGCATCTTCATGTAATTACCAAGGTCATGTACTTGGACCACCAAAATGTATATTTGAAGTTCAATTATACACTGTGGTCCAAGTAAAGGACCTTGGTATCTACATCGTAAATTGATACAATGTCAACCTACCTGAGCGTTTTCCTCGGGCAAAAGTGGCGACGAAACTGCGTTGTTTTTCAAGTAATATCTGCAATCGGGAAGACAAAATTCACATCATTAAGCGGACGAGCGTACATCAGCATCGTGGGTGTACCGTGTGAACTGTTTTAGCCAATGAGAGCACACAAATATCTGTACTTGGGTTATAATGTCTGATAACTGACCTTCCATTGAGGGGTATTATATCGGCCATATTGGACAAGGTATCTGACAGCCTTTTCTGTTTTATAAATCCGCCCTCTCCTACTGTCACCTGACAGAGCGAGTAGTTCCTAAAATGAACACGTCACAGTCAGCAACAACAAAACCGTAAAACAGTGAGCATAACACACTGGTAGGGGTAAAGGGTGGCGGTTAAAGGGCAACGGTAGAGATAATGTGTATAGGGTGTAAGGTTTGAGGTCAGGAGTAGGGGGTAATGGTAGGGAACAAGTAAAGGGTAGGGGGTTGAGTTAAGGGCAGGGGACTAAGGGTAATTGCAGCGGGCAAGAATAAGGGTAGAGGATAAGGGTATGAGTTAGGAGTAAGGAAGGGGATAACTTTGAGAGCAGGGTAGAGGATAATGGTGGCGGGTTGAGTTAAAGGTAGGGGGCCAAGGTAGGTGTAGGGAAAAGGTAAGGTCCAGGAAGAGGTTTCAGGTTACAGTTATAGCGAAGTTCAGATTATGGATTGCATTATATTAAGAGGTAAGGTGCATAGCTTGCTTGAAACAAGTAGTATTTCCATTCTACTGTTTAGGAGACGTACAACACAAGGGAATGTTGTGCGTTTTGGTCAAGTGGTTCGTTAGTTACAACAGCTATATTATCACGAATAAATGACTCCATCATGTAAAGTACTTAATACTTACAGTGGTGGTTCAGCGATACCAAAGGCTTCAACAGCCATATTGACCAGCTCACGTGCCGTTGTGTCCTAAGTAAAGATCGACAAGCACAGAACACTCAGCTATTTTAAATCTACAGGTAAAGTGTATAGCTAGTTTCATATCATCAGACTCAAAGATTTAATAACTCTTATCTTCAAGTTTGTTGAGGATTCTCAGGTTTGCTACCCACTGCCAACTGATATGTTTTTGATGGCGTTTTGGCAATGGCAAAATGTAATACAAATATATTCAATAAACACTCCACGAATAAACGTTTCAAGGATTGCGAAAAACATAACGCATTCTTAAAACAACTGGGAGTTCGTGCTTCAATGTTGGGAATTCCAGTACTCAACGGTATGAAATCACATAGCATCTTATATACTTCATTTACTGTATCAACCTCTGTCGGTCAATTTTCAGTCGAAGTTTTTTCATATTCAAGGACTAGAAAAACAATCCTTAAGTTTTCAAATTAACATTCCCCCCAAATACTTGAAACTTTGCTATATTATCTTCGAAACATAAAGGTCCGTTAAACGCAGGCACAAGTGCAAGAAAAAGTAAGTGTGAACTGAGGTGAATTATTCGCACTTTCTCAGTCTTTCTTGGTAATTGTTTCTTTTCAGTGTACAAAGAATGTTATTGTTGTTGTTGCAGCAGAATTATAGTAGCAGTAGTTGCTCTTGTTATTATTGCTATTGTCGTTGTCGTTACTACTTTCGTCGTTGTCTTTCTTGTTGTTGTTGTTGTTGTTGCAGTTGTTGTTATTGTTGTCGTAGATAAACCCTAGCGTCTTGTGCTGTGTCCAGGCTTCTTAGGCATCATTTACACTATACCGAACAGCTTTCGCACCGTTGTGAAAACCATAGCGGATAGGCCTTCTGTTTACACTATAACGGATAGCTTTCGTGCCATTATAAAAACCATAGCGGATAGGCCTTCTGTTTACACTTGGAACAATTTTTCCGGCACACTTTTCGTGCCATTTCTAACGTGAGACGCAACGCTTTCGAAAATGGTATGTCACATTATCGGTAAGGATTTTGTGGCGCGAAAAACTGTCCCTGTTTACACTGCAACGGAACGACTTTGTGTCGGCACGAAATCCTATCCAGTATAGTGGAACTGTAAACGAGGCCCGAAATATCACATATCGGATAGGTTTTTGTGCAGCGAAAAACTGTTCTATAAGACACGTACCTGGAATATCGGAAAATATTTGAACGTCTGGTCGGCCCTGTACAACCTGACTACCTTATCCGGGATCTCAATCATCTGTTCTCCCGAGTGTGACGATTCTATGCTCTCCGTGGAGCCAAAAGGAATACTGCCTCGCGTCTTTACCTTCGTACTAAGTTTAGCAACGGCGTGAGATTCCTCGCTTCCTGGCTCGTGGAAGCCAGAATCTAAGTTGGCGAGGTCCTTTTCGCTGCGTGAGATTATCCTAGAAAGTAAAAACGAATGCATCTCAGGGATACTATTGACAAAACTCATCAGAATTGAACGGTTCTGTCGACAAGCCAGAATATCGCTTGACATACACACAACTACCTTCAAGAAATGCGAGTTTGGCTTTCAGTTGTGTTTCCGCAAAAGACATTCAATATCGATACCAGACTGGGTTCCACGCAGATGCTATCTTTTATCATTATATCACGTAGTCTGCAATTAAGAGGCTACTTTTGAAACAACCGAACTGGTGAAATGATGCACGGCCAGTTATCATGATCAGATCCTTACATGTAAAACGAGGTTTTCTTTCTTTCAGACCTATTAAAAGTTGCGCGAGACATGATGCACGGCATTTCGAACAATTTATATCTATTGTTTTCAAGTGTGAGTGATATTGGTTGTGAAACCGTTTAGTACCGGCAGAAAGGTGCCAAAAACCAGTCACAAAATTAGCATGTGGTGGGTGGATATTCCTGCCAAACCTCAAGTTGGATGACAGTTGGGAGTAAATTTCAACTTCCTATTCTTAACATGAACATCGATTGGTCATTTTAATACTGAACGCCGGAATACCTATTGCAACAACTACAACAACAGTATATTTAGTATCTAACGCTTACAATGAGTAATTAAATAAATGAGACCAAAAAAAAAAGAAAAATGATACTGGCAGCCTGAAAATATGTTAAACTAATCGAGTAAGACTGCCACTATCGCTTCGCGAATGATTAATTTTAAAAGCAAGAAATTCGTTTCCGTGATCAAAACTCCAGAAAGTCGTCGATATTTTAATCTAACAAAATATCACTGTAACCATGAAACGGCGTGGAAGGCTCGATCTATACGACAGCCTCCCATCTACTTGTACTCTTTCATAAGAAAAATAAATAAGCGTTATCTTTAGTTTGAAAAAAGTGAATACTGCCAATAACCGCTTCGATCTTACACTTACAGGTAACAGGTGCCAGGCTCGTAGCCAATAATCAGGTTTTAAAATTAAGAGGAGTTCCGAGCGGAATTCGCAAGCCACAGTAAACGTGTACCGTTTTAGAACTGCGTTTTGAGTGGTCGCACTACACCGTACCAGTTAATGTTTTTAGGGTTAGGGTTATTGTTTGGGTCATTAGTCTTTTGTTATTTTAGCCAATCGTGTGTTTCATTTCGATCAGTACAGGCTGGCTCGGAAGCCGACACAAAATTCGAGGGTTTAAACACTTCGTCTGCAGGGCGTTTTAGTTAGTAGACCCTTATCTTCCAATAAAACGAAAACTACCGTATTTAGTTACCGGATGTCTGTTTAATACTTTGCGTTTTCGACCGTGACCTGGTTGTTCGAAGGCGAGTTAAATTTAACGAAAGGTTAAGCCAAATTTTGACTTTAGATTTCTTCATCCGGCTATTACAAAGCAGTCTGGAACGCTCTCAGGAAATCCAGTAAATAAATCAGTCTCTGTATTGGTAGCACACCAATCGTGGGTTAAAGTTTAGCCCCGAGTCTTGAAAGGATGTTAATTTAATATTGAACCAAGTGTGTATTTCGAACCTGGTGTTGAGTGCACAAGATCTTTTTTTTAATTAAAAAAATATTGGCAACCAAGAATTTCAATTGGAGAATATTTTCAGATTGTTTCGAGCATATTTTAAAGTTCGAGAGCACTTTTTCTAGAGTTTCTACAGCAGAACTAACTTCTGGCAGGTTCGGGCTCTTTCGCCGTCCACTCTACGACTGAACACGAATTAACTTGTTCAGAGGAAAATTTTCAGTCGTTTGTTTATCTCTTGAGCCTCTAAGGAGCCCTATCCCCGAAGATATAAACTGATTTATGAAGAGGTTTTGACCAATAGAGCGGAAGAATCTGTCTGATACAACAGTAAGGCATGTGTTCAAAATAGACGGTCGCTTTACATGCAGTCGAAAATTTAGAATCCATGTCTGAAACGCATTGTAAAATTCGGAAACGTTTAGTTTGCGCCGACTTATAAACATCTGCACCATGTACCAATAAATTCGAAGCTTTACGACCTGTATGTAGACGTAAATTTATAAAAAATACAGTATACATTCAAATTCAGTTTATAACAGCTTCAATTAAATTCGACTGAACAGTGAATTGTTATTGGACTGAAAAGCGACTGTCTCAGTGAAACACGCATAAATCACAATTGAACTCACAAAGTCCTGTAAGATGAAGATGGTGTTGAGAGTCTTCTTAATTCTGACAGATCACTGTAAAAACGAGGACCAAACATATACGTATTGTCCTATGATAGCCCTTGATGTCTTATGATAGCCAATGATGTCTTATGATAGCCCAAGATGTCTTATGATAGCTCATGATGTCTTATGATAGCCCATGTCTTATGATAGCCAATGATGTCTTATGATAGCGGAGCCCAAGATGTCTTATGATAGCCAATGATGTCTTATGATAGTCCACGATGTCTTATGATAGCCCATGATCCGCTAAAACAGAGTCATCTCTCTTGAACCAGTTATCACACCACGCTGTGTGTCGCACCTCTCACAAGACGACTTTTTATCTTGCTTGTTTCATAAACAGTTGGAGGAGTTGAAAATGTCCAGTTGAAGTCCCGACACTCGGAAATCTTTAACGTTAGAAAACTTATCAGGAAGTATTGGTGGAAATGCCGTTACGATACGCTGAGAGCTGCTTACATGTTAAACAACTATTAAAGTTGTACAGAACTAAAATTTTAGTACTATTGATTTCAACAGACTCTTTACATATTTGACTACTATGTCAGATGAAAATATTATAGAATGTACTGCTGTATAGACCAGTAATAAATGGAAACCCAGTGTGATTATTTGAATTGTACACTTTGCAGTTTTATATAGAGATTTTATAAACTTGGGCCAGGTTTGGTTCTGCATATCACTACATGTATGGGCATTTTTCTCCTGATGTTGTTGTACTTTAGAACAAGGTGATTAAAGTTAAATAAATCGTCAAATGAAAGAAATTCGATTATCTTTTGCCCTTAAAGGAAAGGACGATTTGGTCATCTCTATAAGTATAAAGCAGAAGGGCAGAAGAAACAAACTGGAAGGGGAACAAAACTTTACATATCATCCATATTATCAAATTATTATTGACCAATAATCACTATTGTGGCCCCGAAAACGTAAGCTCGCACACACCATACAGTTTTTGTTCTGAGCTGGACTTAGTCGGTATAAAATTATGTTAAAACCAAACTACTCGGTTGTTCTTAACCATATTCAAATATTGACAGCCAATACCATAATTTCAGCGACTTAAATCAAATTGACTTTGGATAAATTATAATAGGGGTTAGAAAACGTAACGCGAGATACTGGACCCCCGGACGGGACCGCAAATCAATGTTGGCCGCACTCCTTATTTTCAAGGTATTTTGCAATCTAAGTTTTCTTCACCAGCTTATGGTCACTTATGAGCTTTTTACCGCCTGAAATAACATATTTAACCAAAATTTTATATGTGCATATACATGTGTTAAATACATATATTATGGACAATCTTTATCGGATTTGCACTGATGTAAACATCGTCGCTTTCAAAGTGCCAATATATAGATATTGGATTATTGCTGTTTTTGTAAGTTACAGTCCTTTTTAAAAAATCTAGAAATTCTTTGTCCAATTTTCAAATATATCCTGCATGTTAAATTTTTCGCGCCAATCGCAACCTTTTAAACCTCACTCAAACGTATTTTCGCGTGACTGCTAAAGGGTGAATACATTTTAAAAAGTCTTGGAGAGCGAGAAAGTGACCCCTAAAACCAAATTACAAGATAAAGCTCTTAACTTGTCTTGATATTAAAGAGTTTATCCTGCAACTTCCTTCTAATGTGGAGCAAACCCTCGAGTTTGTCCATCAGGTTTGTATTGAGCAAGTTTAGAAAACTTAAAATGCAAAAGTTTAGAAAAATAGCCGGGAGACAGTGTGGCCGTGAATTGTTTCATATCGTATTAAATAGCAGGCTGAGGTTCTATATCTTACAACCACGTGCAAAACAGCTGAGCTTTTCGCTGGCTGATCGTTTCAAAATTATATTAATATCCGTGGGAATCTAAAAACTTAAATCCCAGGTATTATGAGCGAAGTTTTTTCTCTGGCAACCAAGGGTAGCGGCATAAACCCAGTGGTATCAAATTTAAGAAACTGGCACAAAAACAAAATAGCACAAACGAAAAATTATTTTTCTCTCCTTTTTACCTGAAATAGTCAGAAGACGGTACAAATAACTTGGTGTTTTGTATCCCTGGGTACTATGACCGAAGGCTGACAATGTCAATGAAAGGTTTAATTAATTTGAACGGAAATAAGCCATTTTCACTTCATCAGTAACAGAACAAAAATACATATTTTAACATCATTAGACAGCCCTCAAGCTGGGAAACGATTTGTCTGAATTAAAATCCAATTCACTTTGTCTACTGTACAAGTTCTACGTGAAAAAGAACACAGTCCCACTTTATGCCTAAAATATCATTCCAGAGACGAGTCAACCGGATTCGACTTTGAACCTTTGTTGACCTCCACGTCTAATAGTTTGCCATTTTTAAGAATTTTAACAAAATCACGTGGTATTCGACTAGTGAACCGTGTACTTTGTCAAAACGCCCAAGTCTTACGATAACTAAAAATCTTGCTTTATATGATTCACCTACCTAGTACTCTTTGATAGTGTACCCAAAGTACTGATCTTGTTGAAGGCTTTTTTCATCCTTTCTGTTGCGGTCGGAGCCGGTGAAGGCAACTGCAAACAAATACAAATAGTGAACGATCCAATGACATGACGTAAGTCGATTTGGGAAGGGTTCCCGCCAGAATTTCCCGCGCCCACCCAGCCCTCGCGTACGCCCGTCGGGGTTAAGGTGTGAAGTTATCATTTGAAGAACAGACAACAATTAAAATGACAGTTGAATTAAATGGGCGGGGCTTTCGCCGAGGTTTCCGGCTCGGAAGTGACAAATGACCAGAAAATGCACAAAAAAATACAACATCACGTATTTGTACCAAAACTAGATTGTTAAATAAACTAACTTATAAACAAGAACGGTTTGGACACAAAACAAATAACTTTACACACTAAATTGTATCTCGAATTCAAAACACCAACGCGAAGGATAAAACAATTCAAATCTTTTGTAGACATTTTTAAAAAACTTCAACTTCCTTCTTTCCTGCATCAAAAGATACAGCATAAAAGTCTTTCCAAAAAAACTTCACTTAACTTCGTACTCAGTGAATTTTAATGGTCTTTGATAACAACTAGTGCCCTAAACATTTCTGGGAAATGAACTGAAAAGGCAAAATCTAAACTAAACAAAAACCACTTGACTTTTCAAAACTGTATTATGCTACTTTCAATTCAATGCTCCGGGCAAAATCGTTTTTCTCTGAGGTCGCTTCCGTCAAATATTTAGCGTTGAACAAAGCCCTGGATAATAACAAACCTACAAGAACATTCAGGAATTAACTCTTAAAAACAGTGACTGCAAGAACAAGCTTTTATAACAAAAGTTTAGATGTTGGTTCCGCGAGATAAAAATAGAAGGTTCCAGGTTGTGCGTAGGCACTCGAATTTAATGTCGATAGCACCTGAACTGAAGCAAATATCAGCTTTTGCAGTTTTGTTTTGAACCGAAAGAAACTGACACGTGCTCGCACAGGAATGTAGTTTGAGAATCTCATTTTCTTGGTTAGCAGTAGCACTAAGGTAACTTCAAGTTCAAATAACTGGCGAGTTATTTGAGCAATTGAAAACGCTCATTAATTCTCATGTAAAACAACGTTAACATATGCGACCGAGATGATCAAATGCAACCAAATAATAACTGACGGCTGCATATCGTAAAAATAACCTAATTATGGATATTATATTTAACATCTTCGTCTATGAAGACAAACGTGTTTAATCAAAGAACAATTCGCTATCACTCGTTTCAATGTCCTACAAAACCAAAATGTTCACAGAAAAGTACAAGTTTAACAAATTGGTTTAAGAAATGCAAATTGTAAACTACAAATAAAGCACTAAAGCAACTGTTGTGTCGTAAACAGGAAACATCTTTGTTTCAATAAAAATACCGCCGTATTTTTTATATCTCGGAATGCTTATTGATTGTTGCAAAGACTGTTTACATTTTTATTATCTTTACTCAACTCATTTGTAATCGACTAAAATCGACGATTCGGAGAAAGTCAGCGAAAGCTGAAACAGTCAACAAGCGCAACGGCTCATCGCCACATTTCGAATGCAACACGATGTCAAGTGCTGAATCATGAACAGTTATGTACGGCTGTGCAGGCTTACCTTGTTGTACTTGAAAGCCGATGCTCGTTTTCTGTCTCTTAACAATCGCTGGTATAGCTTTAGGGGAAATTTAGGGAGCGACGTACTGCATAAATTTCCCATTGCAAGTAATTGCAACTGAATAGGCTCCAAGCGCCACAAGTGAGAAGCACCTTCCCTGCTCTAGATGTTTTCCGATAACCAGTATCGGCTGAGTCCGGGCCAATATGCGATCCGACTTAAAACAATACGCGTCCGGTATCACAGCCCGAGTAAAAGTTCGCCTTTTTAATCCCTGGAAATCCTGAAACCGAATAACCTTTGGCTTTCTGGGCCTTTCTTGATGCTCTTTAACAGCTCCGAAAGTCACGGCAGATGCGCGGATCAGGCTGAAGCGAAGGGAGACTTCGGATTTGAACCTTTTTTATGCAGTTGGTAATAAATGACTGAAACCGAAAACCAGTTTTGGGTTTTTCGATCTGTAGACAAAGATCACTGATCAGGCTTTGCCATGGCGCATGCCCCACTCCTGTCTGGTCGATCACATCAGTGCGAATCACGCTTTAAATACAATCAATCCGTACAAACAAACTGATGAATTCGAAAGAGAAATATCAGAAGTACGTCACTGTGCAATTATAACAAGAATAGAACGCCAAACATGGATATACAGTAAACGGTTCCATAGTACTGCAAGGAAACGCATGAGGTGTTTTTGTCTTGTGGTTTCTCAGACAGGAAATGGCACCAAAGATGACAAAAAAAGAGGTCAGCGGTAACACTTTCAACAAAAGCCGCATTGAACTTTTAATTGTCTGGAATACATTTAAACGAGACGACTTGAGTTTCTGGAAACCAAAGTGACAGAGTACATAAAAATTTGAAAAGCCGGAAGCCATAAAGTTATCATAATATCCCTAATAGAGTTGGAAACATTCGGCAATTAAAAATGACACAGAAATG
>JAOEHT020156652.1:0-11858 GCA_025448195.2 Parazoanthus atlanticus
TTTGTTCGGGATGATGGTCTGTATAGATTGTGGTTGGCGGAGTATCTGGTATTATAACAATGAATTTCGGAAACTGAAGGAATTAGGTCAAGAAAAGCAGATGGAACACGGGTTATAATATCGACGGATCGCCATATTTAATAAAACGAACTAGCTAAAAACTCTTAAAAATTAGAGAACTCATGTGTTTCAACAGGCCTTATGCATCAACTACGTCAGTTGTTCAAAAGTTACCATTTTTGCTGTTTGAGGATTTCGTTCATGATAAATTACAAGTTTGTACTTCGAAAGAGAGTGTTGGGGGTGAAGTTAATAAGTTTGATGAAACACTTACTGATTTCATACAAATATACATCACTTTTCTGGAAAGAAGTCCTCAAGCGGCTCGAAACGTACAAAATTCATGAAAAGTTTGATGAATTTCGAATTCTATTTGGTGTACTCAATTGCAATCACTTTTGTCAAGTAAGTTCACACCAAGCCGTGTTGAAACCCGGTATTTAGTAAAACCCCTATGCGTTTCTTAATTGCTGAAAACTCGCTCAGTTTTTAATTATCGCTCTTCGTGTTTTTGAAAAGTATACTTCATAACTGGTGTATGTAAGTACTGTAATAAAATGAAACTAATTTAAAACTTGTGAATACGGGAAATATAATCCTTATGCATGTTTCATCAAACTTTTTATTTATTTATTTAATACATTTTATTGATTAAGACTGATTAACTTAATCATTTACAAGTGCAGGAGCAAAGATACAGAAAAGATCTAATATACAAAAACGTTGAATTAATTTAATAATTACAAGTGTCGGTACGAAAATAGAAAAATACACTACGGAGAAAAAGGATAAGTATACCTAAAACATTAAACGCCGTGTTAGGTTTCGAGTACTTTTTAATTTGTTTGCAGCCACGGGAGTATTTGACTCCATTCCTGATAATATTTGTCTAAAGCTACTCCCTTTTGTCGGGAATATCATGTTCGATTTTAGAAACACGTTTAATCCAGTTTAAAAAGATGTCGAATTCTGGTTTAATTTTTTGGTTTCTTCGCAGGTATAGAACTTGTCTGCCAATCAGTATAGTCGTTAGCCCACTTCACACATCCCGAGTTTTCCCGCCAATTTTCGATGTCTTTGGGGCCAGATGTCTTGAAGTGGGGCGGCAGGATCTGGACGAGATGACTATAGATACCTTCTCTCTCAGACGATGGTCATGAAATTTCAAACTCGCTGATAATGTGACTTTGTGTAGATCTGCAAAGATTTTAACTTTGTCTTTGTCTCCAGCATGTAAAATACTACAAAATGTTATCCTCGGCAATCAAACTGGCTTTGCTTTAATGTGTACTTGTGAATCAGCATACACTACACTGGCGAGGACCATATGGGTTGAAAGATCTTGTAAGAGAGAAGAATTCGCTGATTTTGCTGAATAAGAAACGATAGAACGCTCCAAACTCGTTTAATAATGTTAAACTTTTTGAACATAATGATAATATTACCATTAATATTAACATTACGGCTGTTGCAAAGCTAAAAAAAGACTTTACGAAATTCTGGGGAGAACTTATTGCTGCAAAATGCTGGGGATATCGCAAACTAATTGAACATAGCTTAGCCAGTTAAAAAGAAGCAGAGTTTTATAATCTATTTAGAAACGGTCTGCGGCCCGTAATTACTAATAAAAATAGTTACAATAATAATAATAATAATGGTGATGATAAGAAAATTAACAATTACAACTTTCATAACTTTTAAATCTACATCCTTAATCCAAAAAAGCTGTAGCCATCACTTGAATATACTTGTTCATTTTCTGAGCACACTGCTCAACACAAGTTTGTTGCAGCAAATATGAAAATAATTAAGGCCTTACTTCTCTTCACTGCTCATGAGAGCACAATCTCTTTTGAATGATTTTATGATAGATTAATATAAATTAATCAAAATTAGCAGTCACTGGAAACTGGAAACATAAGTAAAAATATACATATGCCAATAAGGTTTTCATTTCTGCCATTTTCAATTGGTCGCCTGAATGTGGTCTCCTGCATCAAAATTGGTTCTACTGTTGTTGCCAAAAATAGAATCTATGCTTCCAGTTCACACTTTGTTCAACACTAAAACCATTTGTACAAGACAGCATAAACACAAGTTCACAGCAACACTACAAAGTCCAAAAGTCCAAAAATTCCTTCCCCAGGATCCCTTTTGGAGGTTGAAACTCAAGGAAAGCATTCTGACTGGTGAATTTATCACACTCCTGCTCAAACAAACTTTGATAGCTAATATCAAAACAGTCTGAGATGTTGCTTTCCTTCTCTTTTTCCAATGGCTTTTCCAGTTCTTCTACCAGTGATGTTACACCATGGAAGTAATGTGATTGGAGAGTTTGCAGTTCCCACAAGCAGCTGTCCAAGGCATTGCTCTTTGCTGGGTCAGTTTCATCAGCCTTATAAGGATCATTATCCATGGTGTGTGTTGCATGTCCGGACTGTTCTTCCTCATTCTCAAGAAACAGTGTCACTGCCTTGGGAGAAATAAAAAAAAAGTACATTGATACAGCTATTTCAAAAAAAGTTGGACCATACCCAGATAGCAAAGCATGATGGGAGCATTAATTATTGCTAAACTGGTCTTCACCAGGTTTTATCAAAATTCTTTGATGTCTTTGTCTATTTCGTTGACATCTAAATGGATGGTACACAATGTTAAATACAGGATTCCCATAGATCATTTTGTGCTTGTATGACTCTTTGCAGGTGTCACTTTTCTTAAACAACTGTTTACAGTTCTAATGTCTTGTAATATTGGTATGTTAAGCAATTGAAAAAGAGAAAGATTCCTGTGACGCTGATATGTCATAGCTTTTCTATTCCTTATTTGTAAAATTCATGTTCAAAAGCTTGTGTGCTCATTGGTTCACAAACAATACCTTGATCGAAACAACTCAAGAATGGAATAACCCTGTTCTACACCATGTCTTTCGTTTTTTTTCTTTCTTTTTCCTTGTTTTGGCCTACTCTGTGATTTGAACCTATGTTACTCTACATCCCATCCATGTACTTTCGTCTAATAACTTGACTAACAAGTTTATTGCATTATGGTTGACACAACTTATAAATTTTATTTGTACAAGTTCATTTAAAATAATTAAATCACAGTTAAACTAATGGTATTATTCTCATCAACAGTTTCTATAAGAGACAGAACATATGGTTTCTTTTACACAAGAAAATGAAATAGAAGCTATCACATGTAATCCTTTCGCACAAGTGAATAAAAAACTCTTATGATTTGGGATGAAGGGAAAATCACAACTCTGCTCAGCTCCCTTGTCATTCGATCCCCAGTCTTGATCACTTTTCATGGCAAAATAATTTTAAAGTCAGAAGTCAGATGTGGTTTCCTGCATAACAAGTCACCTCTTTCTCTGCTTGTCACTTCAAGGCTTTCACACACCTCTGGCACTTGCTTTTATCATTGTTTCCTTGGATAATATCAGCTTATACATGGATGACTAGTCAGTCAACTTGTAGCAGGTCTATAATCTATTAACCCTTTCACTCCCAATAGTGCCAAATTATGTGTTTGTAAATTCTCATTACCTATCTCCATACATTTTCTATAAATAGGTTAGGAGAATTTTGCACTTCATCTTAAAAAATTTAAAGTGGATGATCAGTTCCTTTATTCTCACAACCAATCAACTGATTTAATATTGATACTGTAAGAAGAACATAGATGTTGATAAACATGTTGGGAGTGAAAAAGTTAAATGCATATTTATATTTTAATACTTACCCTTTGGTAAAACAGGCAAATTTAGGGAAGGAGGGTCAACAATAAAAGAACCAAGCAAAAAAAACAGTATCAGTTCAAAACAAGTCATTTTGTTATGAGAATTAATGAGCTGATCCCACACAGCAAACTCTCTAAGATGAATTACTTATTTCTCCCAACTTGTTTAGAAGGGAAGTGTGAAAACAGGTTAAGAGAATCTAGCAACATATATGCATTGTATATAATGTGTTTAAGTCAAACTTTCAAGACATGAAAATTGACCCAAAAATCCAATTATTATCATTTTCTTTTATTTATGATGGTGCAGTGGATATTGTAAATACCCTTGTATAGGCCACACTATTTTATAAGAGTTCTGGTTGGGGGTAGAGCCTATACACAGGCTTAATAATTTACAGGTCATTGATATCCACAAGGCAAATCATTATTTTACCGTAGTTGACATGTCTACAGTTTGTGCTAAATGAACCAGACCATATCATATCATATCAAAAGCTTCAGAATTCTGGGGAAGGGGGTGCCTGCTTTAATAGCAATAGCACTGAGTTTTCTATAATCAACACAGAAGTGCATATTACAGATAATAAAACAGTCCAAGCTGTCATAGTGTTTAGCTGCTCACTAGGTGATCACAAAAACTTTTTTTTAAAAAAATGTATTTTCAAGAGTGGGGTTTGACTTATACTTGCGATCAACTTATACATGAGTATATACAGTGTATATACAGTGCATTGTGTTTGGGTATATTGACTTTACTTTATCTGCTGTGGTTAATTCAAATGGTTTCTTTAAACTGTTTATAGGGCACACCCATCATGGGTAGAAGAGCGAAAACTGAATGTAGAAACCTTTGGCATATCGGGAGGAATGCGGCATGGCGGAGGTAGAGGCAGGGGAGGTCGTGGTGGCCGAGGAGGCTACAGAGGTCGAGGAGGCAGAGGTGGTGGCCGAGGTGGTCGAGGCCGTGGCGGATGGCGAGGTGGCGGTAGGGGTTACAGGGGAGGAGGCCGTCCAAACAGAGGATGGGTAGATTATCCATTAGAATTTGATGCAGATAGTGTCAGGAGTGACACTAGCAACACCAGTGCTACCAATGGCCCTTCAGTAAGTTGAGATCATAATAAACTACAATTATAACTAATGGGCTTTGTTCCTGGAAAATAGATTGGCCATAGTCGCACAAGGCCAAACAAAAATAATGTGATCCCTGTTGTTGTCAAATTGCCAACAAACTTTATTGCTAATAATTTGACACTTTTTAACTGTAGTCAGTTGTTTGAATAAATAAAGTTGATGTTCCAGATACATGCAAAATATTGAGAACAAAATATTGCGCTTCAAATTGCTTCAACTAAAGTGACCATGTGCCCTTGAGTAAAAAGATGGCTTTAGTTAATAAAAAAGGAGCAAAGAAGTACTTCCTTTGAATTTTCATATTTAAACTATAGATGTCTTCACATTTGCTAAGAAAATTTAGCTGAATTTAATGGGGTGCTGAAGCACTGCAAAGAGAGAAAAGACCATTAATTTGCTAAGGAGTAACAAAGTTTCATTTTGCCACATGTTTTTATGTCAAAGAGGGGCCGGTTTAGTTTGCTTAAACCAGTTTTTGGTGTGGCTGATGATGCCATCACTTTCCATTCATTTCCATTCATATGGAAAGTAACAGTTTGGGCCTTTAAGCTAAAATATTCAATAAAGTAACAAAATTTATATTGCGGTTCACGTTTTACCTGTGACACCATAAAATCTTACAATCTGCCTTTTCCTTTTCTTTTTTTAGGGTCAGCCAATCTCGCCTTCGGCAAAGGCATGAGTCTTCAGATGTGCCAGTTGATGTAGTTAATATTAATTGTTAAACTTGTGTAGTTCATCAATTTCCAATTGGTTTGACCAGTTGGAATGTAAAGGAATTGGTATTTTGGAGATTTGGTAGAGTTTTCTAAATAATAGTTATATTATTACCAGTAAATGTGAGGTCAAATGTCTTGCTAGTCGTGGTTGGATTCTTGTGAATCTATTTTCTTTACAACTGGAGGGTAATGTTCTTGTAATGATTTGCTCATCTCAGAAGTCTGCTCACTGTACATAGCTCAACACTTCATAATTGGCAGAAATATAAATTTGTATACTATGTGTAAAGTATTCTCTAGTCGAAATTTATTTGTACAAAAAGAGCTACTAAAAGCTCTAATTAGCAGTCGATTATGACCCTTCTGCAAAATTAGTTATCGTTTCTTGTTCATTTCTAATTCAAACCTATAGTATTCTTCATAATTTATTTTCCGTCACTTTCAACTACACTGTTGGGTCTGTTGCAGTCTGTAATAATAATTTTAATTAATGTTTCTTGTCGATGGTTCTTCAATTTTGTACTGTTTAACCCTTTCAACCCCAGCCAGTTTATCAACATCTATCTTCTCCTTACATTATCAATATAAAAAAAGTTGTTTGGTTGTGAGAATAAAGGAACTGATCACACACAGCAAGCTATCTAGTATGAAAAGCAAAATTCTCCCTAACTGTTTAAAAGGAAAGTATGGATACAGTTAAGGAGAATTTAGCAACATGTCATTTGTCATGTTTGGGGCTGAAAGGGTTAAGAGATTTAAATTCAGGCTAGATCTGTAGATTCTTCTAAACATATATGTTCTTTTTTAAACTGAGATACAATAATTTACAGTCTAGTACCTAAAATACACATCACAGGTCATGTATGTAAATGTAGAAAGTAACATGTCTGGACCTTTTATCCAGAACTTCAAAACAATTGACTTTCTTTTTACATGTACTTGGGCTAAGTTCATGATCTGAGGACTACCTTAGCAGTACACAGCATTCTTGCTTGTCTCTGTAGTGCACTAATATTAATATTTGGTTTGTCCAAGAGCCCTTCATTTTTGCTACAGGAAAAATATTGTAAAAATGTCAGCTTCAAAGCCCATTCAAATGGATCAAAAATCATCCAACATTGTTGGACAAAACATGTTTGATGATGTTGGTCGTAAACATACATTCCCTTGTTTGGTATATAAGTTTTTTATACTCACTCAGATATATCATTTTGAATGTGAAATAACTGAAATTAGCAAGATTATTTATGTTCTCTTTCAGGAAGGAAGGGATTGTTACAATTCCCCCTTTCTGATGTTTGTTGTGTTTTGGCAAAGATTGCCATTCACTCGATTTACCTAACCATATTTTTATGAGAAATAAATTCAAAATTTTTTGCTGTGGAAAAGTTGGGAGTTGCAACACCCCCTCCCCCCTCCTCCTTCCTGAAAGGGAAGGGGTGGGAACAAAAATATATATTTTTTCTTAGTTTTGATTTTCTGATTTTGTGCTTCTGTCACAATACTTCGTTTGAGTGATGAGTAACTGAGCGTTGTTAGTAGTTCTTGGTATTTTTTGCCCATATTTTATGTAAAATAAATTCGCAATATTTGGTTAGTTAGTTTGTGTACTTGTTTACTCCAGATCCCACCACATCAGCCGTGTCAGCCACAACATGTGCTGTACCAACATGCTCGAACTGGTGCAAGAAATACAAGGAGGATGAGAGAGGTTGTCCCACTTGCAGGTGTGAAGGTAGGTGCCATAAAACCTTGAAAGAACAAGTGCCAGCTGCAACTGGTGTCTATTACATGGGTATAATTTCTCTCAGCAAGCAAATTTAGATACAAACTAAAACTGTACAGTAACTGGTCATCAGTAGGATACCTCAAATGTGTGCAATTTTACAATTGGTTTCGACTCCATTAAACCCTAGACCAATTGTAGACCAATTTAGGAGGAACCACCCACTATGTGAGCACTGTTACTGAACAAACCTTAGTATAGGTAAGGAAAATTGAATTGAAATCGTTATAAAATTTGCATCTAACGTCAGAATTCAATACAGCGAGTTATACACGCGCAAAACTATGGAAAACGCACTGAAAAACAAAATGCATTATTAAAAATGCGCGTGCAACAAAATAACAGTACAGTATGCAGTTAAGCAAAAATACAAGCATTATATAGATCTATATACATATCGCCATATGTTAATAACTACTTATTAACTGAGAGTGAGTCTGTACGGGAAATATCAACTTGAACCCGTGCTGTATTGACCGAGTGATAGTGAGGTCAATGCGTCAAGGCCGAAGTTTGATATTTCCCGTAAAGACCGAACGTTCGAGGTTAATAAGTATTTTATTATATGGCATTTTTTCTAAAAACGACAATAACACTGTTCAAGCGGAAATATGGCATTACGGGGGATCAAAACTGCTCAAGAACCAATCAGAACGCGCAAAGTATCTTTGGCATATAACAATTTGTTTAGATATATGGGTTGTTGAAACCGATCACGAGTTCATAAATGCTAAAAGGTTTAAAAGACAAGCACTCGACTAAGTACAAAGACGCAGTAAGCAAAGGAAAATAATTCCCACGTCCACACAGTTAGGATCCCTGGAGATCACTGGTAAGATTTTAAATTAGTTCAAACGCATTTTAATTGGTGTCCAAACGTAGAACTACGGTCGGGTTCAAAAAGTTTGAGTGGTTTCAAAATATTTGATACACTTTACTTTTAAACCTTTTAGTGTTTATAAACTCAATATCAGTTTCAACAAAATTTTACAACGATGAACACTGATCGCCAAACTAGTAAAAGTTTTTGTTTAGTTGTAAACCTTTTATCTTTTTTGTTGCCGCTGCCCTTTCACGGAAACTGTTGAGCCACGCTGCCTCCAACGTACTGCGTATCGTAACGACCGAAAAATATTACCGTAAGAATCCCTTGAAGAGTGTCAAGAAACCCTTGACTTGTGAAGAGATCGAAGGGAAACGTCTTACACTAGTTTAAACGAGCAGTGCGTCCTTAAGGTTTCAAAAACTGCACAGAAAATCCAGCTACCGATGCCCAAAAAAGTCACATAGAAAAGGTTTGTTCTGTATTTGTTCAAAAGAAGAATTGCAAGTAATTATTTGTTGGTGTAAGTTATGACAATTTCTACTAGGGCAGACACGACAACTCGTATATTAAAAACTCGGCTTTCTCCAAAATCCACTGTACCGTAACCCACACTGACAGCCACAAGTGAAGCATCGCAGTTCCAGTCTCGAATTCGATTTCAAAATTACAGCCTAAAAAAAAGCTGGATTGGAGAATAATATTAAATATCTGTACCAAGTGGTTCAGCATTAAGTTGTGCCGCTATAGTAAGACAAGTTTGTATTTCACCTCTAAACACAGGGGCCCTCTTTGCATTTGAGATGCTGTGTACAATGCTAGGGCGGCTATTTGAACCTTATGTCGTCCATCTCCTGCCTCATCTTTTGCTCTGCTTTGGAGACGGGAATCAGTACGTCAGAGAGGTGAGTCGAGTTCTTTGTAGTATGACAATTGATATTTAACCATACGTTAGGCAGTCGGGTTGCTGTTATTTGTAGTACGATAATTGATACTTCACGAGTACGTTAGCGAGGTGAATTCGCGTTTTTTATAGTACGACAATGGCTATTCAGCCAATAGATGTATATTAAAAGCGTAAAAGTGCTGAAACTGATCTATGTTAACAAAACTATACGGCTATTAAAATGTTGTTAAAACCGTAAAAGTTTTTGTAAAAGTTCCCAAATTTCGATCCGTTCACTCTGGATCTTCCTTGGGGGACAATGAATTAAAAATTCAAGATGTTGTTTATTTGTGCTTCTTGCTACACCCAAGAGACCGAAGGAGAGGGATGTATGCGCGTGGAAATAGATGTATGTTAGAGAGATTAGGTCTTTTTTGTAGAGTGAATTTTTTAAATTTTTCTCTAATGCAGGCGACCTATTAATGATAATTGTTCCTGTATTATAATGGATGATATTCATTCAGATCCATGGTGTCAGAATCAAACGTGTCTCTTCATGCAGGCGACAGAGGACACTGCTTATGTATTAGCGATAATTGTTCCTATATTATAAAGGATGATATTCATCCAGATCCATAGCGTCAAATCAAACGTGTATCTCCATGCAGGCGACAGAGGACACTGCTCGTGCAGTAATGAGGAACCTGAGTGCTCACGGAGTTAAACTTGTCCTTCCCTCGCTGCTAGCTGCCCTGGAGGAAGACTCATGGAGGACTAAGACAGGTGACACGTTACGTTAAACCAGTTAATAGCACTCTGTGCGTCCGTCCGCCCGTTCATATGTCTGCATGTAGGCATGTTGGTTGATGTAGGTTCTTCTGTCATGTTTCTGACTCTGTTCGTCTATATGCGCTTCTACAATGTAGCTCTTTATAATTTCTTTGCTCTGTTTGTGTGCTTCACTCTTTCTTACTTAAATAACCGCTGTTAGTCAACAATGTCCAGATTATCTTCAGATCTTCGAATATCACTTGTGCTACACCTGTTAAGTTTTAACGCTTGGGTACGCTTGGATATCCAAGCAGTTTTCATAACAAATCAGCCCAGAAAGAAGGGGCAGTTCAATTGGACCCATCTCTTGATTTAAATATGGTTGGGAGGAGGTCAGGATTTAACTTTGATTCACTCTCCCACTACAATGCCACAGCATTACACCTAAAGCACCTTCTTGCCTGATGTATAATTGCGTCGTAGGATTATACCTAGTGGACAGTTGATCCGAGGTGCTTTCTTACTAGCTAAACTTTCTACTTCGACCAGTTGGAATGACCATTGAAACGAAACATTCCAGTGGAAATTTTCTGGAACAAACGAATTACCTCTGGAGATATTCCACTCTTTCCGTTCCTTCTGATTGGAAGTGGTCGGAGCTTTCCATTTCTCTATTTGCGCAAAATTTCCATTTTCTCACCCATTTAACCTAGTCGTTGAACAAGCACTCGCATCATCGACATCATGCAAGACTAGTTGACCATTCAAAATGTAGTTCTTGCATCGACTGGAAAAACTCGTTCCATTTGGCGCAACAAATTTCCAAGATTTCAAACTGGAAATTTTAGCTAAATGGAAAGCGCCCCTGATTGTCATTTCCTCACCACTAAATAGTTTTTTCTGGTTAACCGATATTGTTTCCCACCTCCAGGAAGCGTGGAGCTGCTTGGAGCCATGGCGTACTGTGCCCCCAAACAGTTGTCCTCCTGTCTGCCCAGCATCGTCCCCAAGTTGACGGAGGTGCTCACAGATTCGCATCTCAAGGTCCAGAAGTCAGGAGCACAGGCTTTGAAACAGATTAGTTCTGTCATCAAAAACCCCGAGGTTCAAGGTACTGTAATGTCTTCTTTAATAAATGACACGCTATTTAAACACAACAACGGCCTTTGTATGAAGGATGCATTGGTAAATATTCGTATGCTCACTACTGACAAATCACGACATATGTTCAACCTTGTCCAAAAACTGTTGATTGTCCATTTTTTGAATTTAGGACATAAGAATGTGCATTGTTCCGAGAAGCAACGTATAAACAACAAAATCTAACATAAGTCAGTTTCACTAATACGTTCGTTTCCTCCCTCCAGCTATCTCTTCAGTTTTATTGGATGCACTTAGTGATCCATCGACCCACACGGCCAAGTGCTTAAAGGCCCTCTCACTGACGTCATTTGTGCACTTTATCGACGCCCCATCCTTGGCCCTCATTATGCCAGTTCTCCACAGGGCTCTGGATCTGAGATCTACCGAGACCAAAAAGATGTCTGCCCAAATCGTGGGCAACATGTACGCTCTCACGGATAAGAAGGTAACCATTAAACACTTTTACTCCTACCAAGTTTATCGACTTGCATTCACATACTAGATTTTGAATTTCGTGCTGTAAGCAACAATGAAGATGCTGTGAAGCGGAGAATCGGAGATGTTCACTGCACAGAGGCTATGAGTGTGTCAACCAAATGTGTGAATTGCCTGGTCAATCCCTTTTATAGTGGAATTTCCTGTTTAAATGCCCTCGCTGAGCAGCACTTTACTTACGATTGGTAACCAGTAGTATATATCTATATGTTTCTCCATTATTGATTGATATACTGTTCTATTGAAGGATCTTGCTCCATGCTTTCCTTGGCAACATTTTAAAATACCATTAGT
>JAOEHT020156708.1:0-11858 GCA_025448195.2 Parazoanthus atlanticus
GTTAGCGCTCGTGCCTCCCACCTCTGTGGACCCGGGATCGAGTCCTGGGCTTCGCATGTGGGCTGAGATTTGTCGATGTCCTTCTGACTCCGAGGGTTTTTCTCCAGGTTCTCCGGTTTTCCTCCCTCCACAAAATCGACTTTCACGCCAAAATCTGTGCCGTCAAGCGATTAAACATAAGCCACTGGCTTGGAAGAATGGGCAACCACTCCCAGCGAAAAGACGTTAAATAAAGTTTAAGTTTAAGTTTAAGATACTAAAAGTATAGTTTAGATCATGCAGCATTTGGGTTAAATTATTGGTTTAGAGCATCGGCTTACCACTAATAAATAATTTTAACAGAAGTTTTCTGTCCTTTTACAATATAGTCAATTATCATAATAATTAACTATGACGCACCTTTATACAATCAAAAACACATTCTTGCAGTCGCTGGTGAGGTTTCTTTTGACGGACTCATAATTTTTTCTGTTAAAATGTTCTGCTAGTTTATGTCCTGCTAATTTAATTTATGTTCTACTAATTTATGTTATTATGCAGGAAACTTAATATATTTTAAGCTCGTCGGACGAATTTGGGCTTCACATATACTAAGATAGTTTCTGCTGTCTTCCCTTTTTAATTTCCGAACAATGTTTACCTACCTTGAGTCTAATGAATGTTAATGGTATGTTATTCTGTCTGTCTGTCTGTCTGTCTGTCTGTCTGTCTCTCTCTCTCTCTCTCTCTCTCTCTCTCTCTCCACCCCACTCTGTCTGTCTGTCCGTCCGTCTTTCTTTCTCCTTTAACCTTGTCTCAAGAATCTTGACTATCTCAAAAACTTCTTTTACTTACATTTACCTGTTAAACATGGTTCTGTTTTTCGTTTTTGATCTCCAGTTCCAGATGGCTCTCCTCAAAATGTTAAAGGGTTTCCACTTGCCACTGATGCTATCCGAATAACATGGGAGGACGTTGTACAAGCAGATCAAAACGGGATCATTGATGGCTATTCGGTATTTTATACTGAAAGTTCAACGTTCGTTGAGAAGAACTTTACAGTTGGGAGAGAAAGGCGTGAAGCGAATCTAACTGGCCTTAAAACACATACGTTGTATAACATCAGAGTACTTGCATTTACCATAAAAGGTCGGGGACCCAAAAGTTCTCCTGTCTCAATCAGGACGTTGGAAGGTGAAGTGTACTATGAGGCCTTTTTCAGTTTTAATGTGTGATACTTACTTGGAGCAGCAGTTCTCAAGGAGCATAGTTCACTAGTGACAATACCTGTGATATAAGTAAGGCTGTCGCGGTATATCTGTAGAAACAAAGTTTTCACTTTGAAACCTATTTTACTTTACACTAATTTTTCGTCGCCTTCTGCGGTCTTCATTAAACCTAACCGCAACCTTCCTAACCCCAACCTTGACTCTAACCTAAGGGAGGGGTGGGTAGGTAGGTAGTTGCCGAGAAACCTCCACTGATATAGAAGGTGACGATACAAATACTATTAATTCTTGCCGTCCCTAAGGGATGTATCAAAGAATAGATACCGTATTTCCTCTATTAAGCCCCCTTGGGGCTTATTCTTTTTCAGCGTCTTTGGGCTTATTAGAAGGAAATGGGGGGGAGGGGGAGGGCTTAAGAGAGGCTTGGGGCTTAACAAACGTTTCTGATCTTTGTGATTCATAATTGCATTATACACAGTAAACTACAGAAGAAAAAAGAAAAGCTGCTACATATGAAACTTTATCGTACCAGAAATTTCTCAAAATATAACACCATTAACGATGATGTGCAAACGTCGACTTGCGAATATTAGAATTACGTTACTGGTGACTGCGAGTTGTCGCATAGCACTCATATTTCTGCACTGAAATACATACGGCTTTTAATTAAGAAAAATACCATTCTTTGGGGTGGGCTATTTTAATTTTTGGCTCCTCAGACTGGGAGATTATTGTTAAAAGAGGGGCTTATTAGAAGCTTGGAGCTTAATAGAGGAAATACGGTATACTTTTAGCCAGACTTTTAGCAATGGCTGGTGTTTGTTAAAAGAGTTTCTGTTTAAAACAAACTTGAAAGAGAAAGGATTCAAGGAGCTATGTTTTACTGCGTTTATGTATTTCAGTCTATAGAAGTTCTGCATCACTGCGACATATGTCATACCCACTTGTTTCCGCGTGTTGTTTCATTGGCCATTCATTGTTTTTGCTTGTTTATGGTATGTTCTCAGTCCTCGTGAGGTCCAAGATATTATACTCTCTCCGGGCACGTTTTTCGCAACACCTGGCCCATAAGTCCTAGTTTTGCGGCGGACGGTCCTTGCGTGTTTCGAAGACATGGGGTTGTGTTTTGATTGGTTTAAGAGCAACCATAATGTCTTCTTTACTCAATACTTGTCGAACTGTTCCCTTAAGGGAGCGAGGCAGAAATTTTTGAGATGTTTTTGCCTTCAGACTGCACAGTTCTCTCAGCCTTTGATTCGCGGGATTTCTTAACAAACCTCGAGGGTTCACCGTTGACATGACTAAAAGTCACTAATCATTGGTGACACACAACATTCTTCATTCTGGCGTTTTTCGGTGTTTTGTGAGAATGTATTTTGGGATGGTCTATTAGTGTCGTGACAACAGCCCATTTTCTGTGTGCTGCATTGTGGCGAATACTTATTTATCATGTGCATGAATTTTTCACGTTATTTAATTTCCATCCTTCCATCCGCAAGTGTGTGTTGCTGAGATCACATTACGGATAAACACTAACATTTAACAGGTTTTTTCCTCTTTTATGGCTCGGCTTGCCCTGTTACTATATTTGCTCTAAATGTAACCTTTTTTGAGAGTTTTTTGTTTGCTTTCAGTAGCAGCCGAATGTTCACATTTTCCCTGTCAAAATGGTGGAACATGTGAGGACTTGTCTACTGGTTACAGTTGTAAGTGTAAAGCAGGATACGGAGGGACAAACTGTGAAATAGGTGAGTAGATTTGAAAAAGAAACGTGCCGAACACAATAGAAATTGATGTACTGTCCAGACTCTCACAAATGGAAAACTTCAAGTTTCTGTTTTTGTGTTCTTTCATAGATTTATAAGACCTGAATGTTTCTTATTTTCATTCTGTTATATTACACTTTAAAACTTGTAGAATCCACTTGGTAAGAGTGCTGTATAAGTCGAGCGTAGAGCGGGCAATAAAATTGGTAAAAGATGGAGTTTAAACGTTAAAACTAAGATTACTAGAATCCGTAACTCTTTGAAAATCGCCTTTGAACGTGAAACACAGAATTACGGATTTTAGTAATCTTAATTTTAACATTTACATTGTAAACTCCATCTTTTCCCAATTTTCTTTTTAAATTATAATTAATAAACCTTGAGAATTTCAATATTTACAAGGAATTTTATGTTTAAACAACACCTAAGTCAAGAAAGATTGGCCTGTTTTTTGTATAACACAAGACTACAAAAGTCTATGAAAGTTAAACTTGCAGAAAAAGAAATACTGGAAAGTACACCACTCGTAAAAAGGAAAACCAAAATACTTGCAAGTCTTTTAATGTGGGCACACGTGGAATTCTGCATATCAACTTCTCCTCCACATCGTCTTTTCCACTGAATAATCGTATCTTGTTGTCCTTGTAACGTTTCGGCAGCTCTTTCTTCAGAAAACCAAATTACATCCGGGGCCCGAGAGGTATATTTTCCATATCCCCACCAGTATGACATGTCGGAATTACGACTGCGCGTGCGTACGAGGTAGCAAGGGATAAATACTGGCCAAATTTCCAAGATGATGTCCCGAAATCGCATTTTTACAGCAAAAATTTGAAGAGCGTAACTTTTTTTGACCAAAAAATTACGCCATTGACCTTTAACAGCGGACGAAGAAAAGATAAGCAAACTTGGTGAGTTGAAACTCTTGTCTTTTGTACATTTTTCTTGCTTTCTGCAAGTTTGTGAGCTTGGTCGGCGTTTTTCCGACATGTCCACTAGTATGGATACTGATTTCCGAAGATTTCCTTAAAATATTAAGAAATCGTGGGAACTTTTTGAAAAAAAATTGAACAACGTTGAAATTTTCAGAGATTTTTTGAAGATTTTCATAAAATTAATCATAAAAAGTTTAGAAAAATATTTCGAAAATTTCCGAAGCTTTCCTGAAAATTTGTGTATTTTGTCTAACGTAAGACAAAGAGAACTTTACACAGCGACTTGAATATATGAACACTCGTTGCGTTCGGGTTTTTTTTTTTACTGTTCGAAAATAATAGTTTTTACCAGGATTTTTACACCCCCGTGCAATATAGATAATACCAGAGCTAGTTACCCGTAGCCAACTCGGTTGTAAAGAACCCTGACAAGAGAGAAAGTATACAACATGTGCACAAATGCGTTGTATTCAGGTACCCATAATTCCTTTTGGTCTTATCTATATGTTTTGCGATTTTCAAAACAAGTCAATCTTTCTTGAATTTGTAAATGTAATAGAAGTTCTTGTTGCATGTATCAGTGATCGCTTCAACATTTCCTTCTGAGTGATAGTACTTAATATGTCCTTTATTAATTTCAGAAACTACCGTTTAACTTCGTATCTTTGCTATCTTGAATGTAGTGCTGATTGCACTAATGCGGCGGGTTTCTGTGTAACAGCTGCTTTTTGACGAAGTCTTTATTATTCAGATATTAACGAGTGTGGGACTTTTCCTTGTCAAAATGGCGGGACGTGTGAGGATTTAGTTAATGGATACATCTGTCAGTGTGTCGAGGGTTACAGTGGTACGAACTGTCAGCAAGGTACGTAGAAAGAAAGACATCTTTTCCCTCAACAGCAACGTTTGTCCACGTTTTGGATATTTGTACAGTAGAAAATGCGATTGCATGAAAATAACAGTTGCTTCAAGTTTGTTTGGGTTTTTTATATCAAGTTTCTTTGTGTTTCCAAATTAAACGTTTGTTGAGACATCTTATCTGACAGTTAAAAGTTCAGCAAAAGGCTGCAAATTATTTGTTTTGTGGCCAGCTCGGCCGGGCTTGTTAAGAACACGTGCTCTGTAAAGTTTATAACACCATACAGGCGGCGGCATACAAGAGATTTATACAAGACATTAACCGGTCCGCACGCAGACAAAACCACTGCTAGAACTTTGACTACTGCTACCGAACCGCAGACATTAAACAAAACTATCGCCTACGCTAACGCTGTAAATACGAACTGTATGAGTGACCTAACATTGACTCTGAAGATGACTTCCACACAGGTTGTCGAAACGTTGGTCACAACCAACAACAGTCCTTCAAACATTGACTCACCTTATATAATGATAATGATAATGATAATGATAATGATAATGATAATGATAATGATAATGATAATGATAATGATAATGATAATAATAATAATAATAATGGTAATGATGACGATGACGGTAATAGTGAGATTTGATGATAATAGTAGTAAACATAATGGTAATAATAATAATAATAATAATAATAATAATTATGATGATGATGATGATGATGACTAATTATTATTATTATTATGATAATTATGAAAATGATAATAATGATGATGCTGATGACGATAATGACAATATTCACAAACCCAACCTCTTTAAATAAGATTTTCAAACATTAAGATCAGTTTCGGGATTCTTTTATATACGATGAATAATGTTCATTTTAGCCCAAGGTTTCAATTTTGAAGGTTCTTATTTGCTGGTTCACAGGACGAAATAAATAGTTTAAGAGCCTTCTGATAATTTAATAGTTTCTTAAATCTGTGCTGAAACTCATGAGAGTTGTCTGATGATCACTCGAGTTACGACTCCAATTTTAAGAAACAAAAACCTTATAACTTTTTATCGTCTTAACTTTTTTTGTTTTAGTGTGCTCTGCATTGTGCATTGAGCACTTTTTAGGGTGCGTAGTGGCGTTAAAAGGAGGAAGAGGGGGAGGGAAGCATGCAGAGAAGAAAAAGAGGAGGGGGTCTGGGGAGAGAAAACTAAGCACTTTTATACATTTTAGACACTGCAAGGTACAGTGTTATATATATTGAACTTCATTAACAAATGTTTTAGCTCATCTGCGCATCAAAACAGTTTACCCGATGATTTCATTTAAAAAAAGACGGTATATTTCATTAAATTGTGCGCGATAAACAAAGGAATGGCTTCGCTTACAACTAAGCTTTATATCTAGAAAGAAATGTTCAGAAATGTGTCAGTATGGAGACGCTTTTATTATTCATTAAAATCCTATTTTAAGGCAAAGGTTGATTGTTGAAATCCATGGTTAGGCAAAAATATAACATCTACAGTTATGACAATTTTCTTTCTTGTAAATGTAGTTTCCAATACGATAAATACCGGTATGTACTGTACCCTTCCTAATGCATCTTTAAAGATAGAATTGCCCCTCACAGTCACAAGACCTTCAATATCTCTCGATAGATTGATCGTAAGTCATTTAGCAAGTTTCGTTGATTTTACTACTGCTTGACCAATGTCAGATTTCTTTTTGTATACTGACGCAGGTTTTGGGCCGGCTGTGCGGTGCTATAAATTTTCCCGTCCTAACCGCATCTATTCTTAACACAAAGGTTTCAAAATTGCAATAATAATCATGATAACAATGATGAAAATTTGAAGAAAATTGTCTTGTTTGAAACAAGCAGACCTATCGTGTTTCTATGGACTTTATAACAAATTTGAATTTGGTATAAATACTGGGAACCATTTATTGAACTTTAGTGACTAGAATGGAAACTTAAGATTGAAAGCGATATTAACTGTCCAGTGGCGGATTTAGGGGGTGGGGCGATAGGGTTCGGTCCTCCCTTCCCGGTTTCGTCGGCGATTTTGAAAACATTTCATAAGAAAAACACCGAAGAAATATCTTTTGGAGTTTAGAGATGTTTTCTGCAGCCCCTGCCTTTATTGCGAGTTCCCCTCCCCTCCCCCCTTTCCGAAATTTCTGGATCCACCCCTACTGGCATACGTTTTTCGTGAGCTTTAAGTGTCTTAAATGTTGTTTTGGTATACATTTAAGAGTCTTAAAGATCCTTTTAAATGTTTATACAATTAGGTTTCAAGTGAGGTTATTAAAAAGGCACTTAAAATATAATTTGAAACATTTAATTGGTATTTATGACATGCATATAACGACTTCATTTAATGAAATTATTAGAGTGTTGTAAGAAAGAACACTTAAATAACAGGGAGCCTACTTGCCTGCCATTGTATTTGTCTTTTATCTTGTCGAAAATATCAAAAAAATTATGAGTCCAAGGACGATTTCTTGCCGTTCATTGCTTTCTTGCATCGAGTGAATCGAAAGTTATTCGTGCTGGGCGCGCGTTACAAACCTCGAAATGAGTCATAATGGGCGCTCCCCCGCTCCCCTATTACTGGTGGGCAATAATTAAATTAAGTTTGAATTTTATAATTGGGTCTTAATCTGTAAATGGAAATTTTTCCTCTTAGTGGCGTATTAGAAATAAAACAATAGGAATATAACTGTAATTCTTTCCCCTTCGAGGTTTGTAGCTCGCACTTGGTACGAATGAGCGTTTCTATTCACTCGAGGCAACAGAGCAATATTGTGAAGGCCAAGAAGAAAAAACTTATGTTTAGCGTCACCGTGACCGATCGCCCACTTCCTTTTAGGACGTAGCCTCCTTTTTTATGTTTTTTTTTTGTGAATCTGCTGACGTATGTTAAAAGTAACAAATGTTATAGCAATTTCTTGTTGGTTCTTCCTTCAATCGCAAGAGGTACTTCACATTTTTCTGCAGTAGTACATATGTATTCAATCCAAGACCGGGAAAAAATGTTTTCTGTATTTTGCTGCAAAACAGCGAAAGTAGATGCGTCAATGCATTACTTTTGTGGTTGTACACGGAGCATGCTATGAATTGTTTACTTTCCTGTAGGGGCACATTTTACCTTAATTAATAAACTATGATTATCCTTTATAAAAGTGAAGTCAATTTACACAAAAAATAAAGTAAAATGGGTCGCTCCCTTCCTTGTCTCGAAAAAATCTGGACGCTAAACATAAACATGTTTTTCAGTTGGCCTAAATGGCCAGAAAGATCGTCAGTCCTAGAACTCACTATTTCTAGATATTTTCAGCAAGTGAGTAAAAATCAACAGCAGGCAGCAAACTAATATATTTTATTAATCTTGAAAATAACATATGGTTTCCTTGTTTTTAAATACTCACTTTAAAGATTTAGAAGTTTTATGAAAGAATTATAACTACTTATAATTACGTGCAACACTTGTTATTTATTCAATGTCACTGCTGCCGTTTCCATTATTGATACTTGGCAGCAAATTAGTTCTTAACTTCGTCTTGATTTACACTTCCATTAACCGGAAACACGGGATGGGTCGGCAACCGGAAGTTGTTTCTATATTTATGCATAATTCGCAAAGGTTGCCCCGCCCATCGCACGAATTTAAGTGCAGTGCAGGTGTTTGTGACGACAACATTAGATCAGTTTAATTCTCGTCTAATGAGGGATCTGTTAGCACTCTTCGTCACGTACTTGATGTAATGGTTCGATTTCACCTTTGCGACTCGTAGAAGGGGAAGGCCGAACTCGTCTGCACACAGGAAAAATAGAGAAACACAAAATTGTAAGTATAAACAGTAATCTGCACTATTTCAGTCTGTGTATGAGACTGCATCAGTGTAAGTGTCGGTGTCGGTGTGTGTGTATGGTTGTGTGTGTGTAGTTCACTCAATCTCAGCTTAGCCGGGGAAGTAGGGAAATTAAGGCGGGTGTGTATGCGTATGCGCATGCGCATGCGTATGTGTAGGTGTATGTGTAGGTGTATGTGTATGTGTATGTGTATGTGTACGTGTACGTGTATGTGTATGTGTATGTGTATGTGTATGTGTATGTGTATGTGTATGTGTATTGCATGCATATGTGTCTTTATGTGCGGCCTAAATTCAGACACATACAAACGTTCTTTACAAATCTTGACGTGAGCTTTATTTCAAAGAAGAAGTAAAAGTCGCAAATCATTCCCCGTGGGCAACGGAATGAAGCTAATTATTTCTTTGTAAGAGTTTGAACAGATGAAGATTTAAAACTGCTATACTCTGCTATATATGGTCATAAAAATATCCTGCACGACGTGTATCAAATTTTCCTTGCTGAGTTAAATATGTAATCCTCTGTAATGTCAAGAAGCACCTGGAAAAGTAATTGTTTGTCAACCTTTTATCTGAAGTATAACATACTGGCGCGCAAGAATGAAATATAATTACCCCCTGTGAGGATATAGAGCTGGGTTACTTTATGGATTTTTTTCACGAGTCGCAAGCTCGCTCGTTCGTTTTATGATGCGACTCAAAAAGTGAATAAAAATCGTACGTACACATTTTCCCTGCTGTAATTTGTTTACTTTAATGTTACTGAAATTTATCATACTCATCGTAAACTGGACAAATAGATAGAACACAATTATAAAATAGTTTTCTGAACAAGTTTATAACCATTTCTATTTCTCTAAAAAGAATTTTCGAAATTGCTGTCATCGACTGTGAAAAAGATCAATGACACTTCAAACAATTCAGGGCTGGTCCAAACTAGTTCATCTATTTTCCAGAATTGTGACGCTCAACATTTTTAATCCAAAATCTTTGCATTTCAATCGGTTTTATTGTCATATTACGGTTCTAAATAGTTGTGCCAGAATTCATTTAGAGCATCCCTTTTTAATAATTAGAAATATATTTTATAGAATTAGAAGTGAAGGGCCTGCTCCGACTCAGAAACCACTCACGAGTTGGGCTAAGTCCACCCCTGCGGTGAATTAGCTTTAAGAGTACAAAACTGCATGATTCAGGGTGTATATATTAAATGAGAAATTTACCATCTTGAATGACTGCTTCTCTAAATAGTTGGACATGTGAATTTGTTCTTTTGCTGAAACATTCATGTAGTTTTATCAGGGCTCATAAAACAGTTGTGGCCGGTGAGTTGTTTGATGTGTGTCGGTGGAACATCATTGTGACCAAGCGATTGTGTCATGGTCTTCCTAACACTGTGGTTTTTCAAGTCAGTTCTGCTTTTCATCAAACTGTTCATTTTGTTTGTTCTAGCAGCATTCACCTTGCACCAGTTTTTGGTTCCAAGTCAAGTGACTCTACTTTCTAGTTATTTATTTCAAAATGAACTCTTCAGCTGAACAAGCAGAATCATTAAATCTTCGGCCATATTTCGGAAGTTCAGAAAACCGCGCGAATTGCGGACCAGTGTTCTGAGACGGTTATTCGTCACTAGTGAAATTTCATCATTCGCGCTGCTGATTGGAGAAACGGTGTTTTCTCACCAGTGAAAAACTAATCGTTCGCACTTCTGATAGGTTAATTGAATTTAAGTACTGCTTTTCTTCATCAAGTCTTTAGTGCCGAGTAAATTGTCTTCACTAATTAAACCTAATTTTGTTTTTCGCCCTCCTTGATGAACAAACATGGATTCAGAAAAATATACTGAAGCGAAACCTGATTCATTAACCTAAGTCACAATTTTCCTAAAATCCTAGTATAGCTTCTCTTTTTAGAAGTATTAAATTGTGATTAGAGATGCTTGCTAAAGCAATTTATACAAATTAAAGATTATAGATTTGACACCGCCTACGTCACAATCTTTAAACTAGTTTTTTGCAAAGGTCAATTTATCTGTACCCAATTCAACAACCATATTTAGCTTAAACAAGGAAGATAAAAAGAAGCGCCTCACCGATCTCTTTCGACCGAATGAATGGATGCCAAACCCTTGACAACCTTTGAGAATGCAGGCAGCAAACAGAAGAAAGACCAACATGTTTAGTTTCATCTTAGTGGTGGCACTGAACGATACTAAATATCTCAACCGTTGTCGTCTGAAGGCAAATTGTAAAGGCAACTTTGAAAATGTACGTAAGCCTTATATCACAAAGTAAGGAGCAAAATCGTGCGCCTTCCTGTTGATCAGGAATGTTCACTTGGAAAATCCTCACGCGACCATTCATGATAGATATCAAACGCAAAACGCCGCGCGATTTCTAATAACTATTGTAGTCAATTATTTCAAAGTGTATGGGCTAAACTATAGAACAATACTGTGCAGCTGTTAATGTTTACTTAATGTCTGAATGGGAAAACCCTAACGCTTTTACAAGAAAAGACGTTTGGGTGGCTCCCACGTTTTTCTTTCAATTATTTCAATCAGCTTGAAGTTTGTAGAGCTATCAAAACATTAGTTAAAGTCACGGACGATTGAGTTTCACAAAAATCAAACGAACAGTTTTTTTGTTTAGCGCCTTTTAACTAAGTAACTGAAAATTCTATGACAAAAGAGCGACATATCAATGTTATTTACGTTCACATTTTCCAATGATATTCGAAATGGAATTGAGCGATTGCTTTAACCTTTTCATGTGGGGTACTTAAAACATAAAATAATATAAGCTATTAATATTTTTTGACAAGCCTGTTAAACTTCTTTATTTTCTATTCCACAGTTGTAACATTTGTTTACAGTGCCTGATCTGACATTTTTATACATTTACTTACGGATTATATATACTAATACACTTGTACGAGTAACGTAGATGGAATTAAGGACGAATGGACTAATTACATGATAGGAAAAATAAAAAAGGGGACAATGAGACTAGTAGTGTGAGTAGTGTAGTTTAAGTAATCAGTTAGTACTAACCGGTACTTAGCACAGTAATTGAGATCTGATCGATACACAACTCACAAATGGCTACGTAATTTTAATGCATGGGGTTTATGAAATATTACATTCCACTTCTTGCTCAGGGGCCTACCCATGGGGGGGGGGGGGGGGGGCCCTGTCGTGTTTGCAATACAC